>PVJX010001677.1:0-152613 GCA_004027295.1 Dolichotis patagonum
GCCACCTAAGACAGGCACAGGACCAACTGCTGTCCTGCAGGCCCATGACGGGTAAGGCTCGGTTAGGGTTCACATATGGAGTCCACGTCCTAAGACAGGCGCTGTCTTCACAAGGCCTGCCATACTCCTCATTTTATAAAGTAATAAGGGAGGAGATGTAGGGAGCGGCATGATAGCCTCACTGCTGCCGCCCCATCCCACCCTCCTGTGGGCATTTGGTGCGTCTGCCTACATTGCCCATGATCCTCTCTGCCTGGCCGGACATGAATGCGACCTATCCGGTCTCTCCACAACATCTCTGCCTGATGATGACAACTTCCTGCCCTCGCCCTATATAAACCATGTTCACTTCCTCAATAAACGAGACTTGATTGGAATTGCTCAACTTGTCTCCGTCTCTCTTTCCTCTTGTCCCATTTTCATCCCATCCCCGTTCCCCCTCCAGGTTAGACCCACGGATTGATCCGCGGGCCGGATCACTGGAGGCTTTTTCTTATTTCTCCCTCTCGTCATGTTTTTGGTTCTTTCCATAAAAGTGTATGGAGTAATTCCCACCCCCGTTTCCTGTTGGTTACGGTTCTTTTGGAGCACGTAGGCTAGGGGCTTCTGCTCTCTGCTGTCTGCTATCAGAGAGTGAAGTGCAAGCAAGGGTAGCATATGTTGGCTCCCCTGCCCCGGGCCAGTCGACCTTCATAGGCCTTCACTGTGTCAGTGTGCGCCGCCCTTAGAGAACCAATTGATTTGTGACGACCCACTCACAGCCCAGTCCAAGCAGATTCCACCAATCCTTTCTGTGAGGAGAGCAACCAACTGAAGCCACTTCCTTACAGAGCCAGGGCTTTCCTGCCCAACTCCAATATGTCGTCTAGTTGGTTGTCTCTTTCCCGCAGGAGGGTCTTATTCCCATCACTCACCGTGTGTTGATGCTGGTCCCTGAGAACTGCTGGGCTCCCTGACCTCTGACCTCAGTGCGGCTGCAGCGCAAATTCACGGTGCCTCTGGGTGGGTCGCGTGCAGGGCAGGTTCCAGTTGAGCCGCGCAGGGCTGTTCAGCTCCACATGGCTTGGAGTATTTTCTGTGGCCATCACAGGGCAGAGGGTTCTTTGCAGAAGTGAGGGAGGACTGGCTGTATCTACTTGTTACCTCATCTCTGAAACCCTGCAGCTGTCTGGCCTCTGGCCAGTCCCAGTCCCTGGCCAGACTCTGTGCTTCTATATTTATCTTTGCAGTCTGACTGTCCACCCTAATTAGCTGGGAGTTCCATGAGACCAATATAATACCTCTTTGGTCTGTCTTTATAGCCTCAGTGTCCAGTACCTGAAACTTCGTAAATGTCTTGAAAATACGTGTTGAGTAAATGGTTAGTGAGCAGTTAGTACAGCTTGAGACTAATGAAGTGTAATATCCTTGTAAGATCTAGAAGCCCAGATTGTTTTCATGTTTCACTCTCTATAGCATCATCTGTTCAAAACTCCCCCAGGAAGGTGGAGAAGTTAGCAGGTTGTTCATGAATGAAAATCTACGAATGTTATCTAGGAAGTGAAAATCAATAAGTCACTCACACCTCAGTACCCATGGCTTTGATAGAATCTAGAGGTAACTAACCCACTTTGCGTCACTTTCCTTGGAAAAACAGGGAGATTCTAAGAAAAGAAGAAACTCAGGTTCCTGCTTTCACCTTGTCTGTCTTATTTTTTTGGAATGGCCCTTTGGATACCTGGCTCTGTGACCTCTGTTTCTCAGTCTATGTTTGATCCACCAGAAAACACTGCCAGGATTCACACTGTCCAAATCCTGCCTGGAGCCACTATCTTCTTTCACTGTGTTCTTCACACACCAGCCAGAGGAGGTATTTAAAACCCCAAACACATCATGTCAGTTCTCTTTCAAAAATCTTCACTGGTGCCTCCTTGCAGAGAAAAGACCAAAGTCCCTGCAATTGCCTGTGATTTCCTCTGTCCCAACTCCTACTGCTCTTGACCTCAGATAATTCATTGCAGTCACAAAGGTCTTTCTGCCTTTACTGATTCACAAGATTCACATCTGCCTCAGGGCCTTTGTATATCCAAGGTTTTATGTCAGACTTATTTTCCTTTATAATATTTTCCCCTTACTTTCTTTACATTCTTGCTTGGATTCCCATGGAATAGAGATCTTGTTTGCCTTACTCACTACTATATCCTCAACATCTGTAGAGTGCCTGACACATTTTTAGGTGCTCAGTAACATTGCTGAGTAAATGAATTCACTGGAGGATAAATCCAAATGCTCCTGTTGATTTTGTAGCAACCTTAGTAAGAAGGTCTTTATATCCATGGTGGTTAGTGCTCTCAAGGTTAGAAAAAAGATTCTCCCTTCATGAACTTTGTCCCTCCTTTCAGGTTAGAAGAGCACTGAATCTGTTGGCAAGTTTTAGTTACAGTTTTACCCATTAGGGACAAAGAAGCCACACTGAAGAAGTCCATTGGCTTTTCTAGCCCTATACACTGTGGTTCTGTTGAGTGAAGTAGTCACGGGTACTAGGAGTTGGGGCAGCATCAGGGTGCTGAAAATTTACCCAGGAGCCTCAGGGAGATAGGAAAGTTGTATGTTTTCCACCAAGCAATGAATAAGAATGTAAAATAGAATGAACTTGAACCTAGGAATTAAGGAAGAGAGAGTATTTTTTGGCTGGTCTGGGAACTTTGAGGGAATGGGAGAATTTCTAGGCAGACAACAGGAAAACGGTTCTCATCTGTGTGTGTGGCAGGGAGGGCTTAATAGCATGGGGAGGCAAAATTATTTCTACCTGCTTAAGGAGCAAACTGGGCCTGAGAATTATAGAAAGATTAACAGGGGAAAAGAATTCAACTTTGATACATATTATGTGATATGAAAACTCTCATAAAGAAAGGACAACTCAAATGGCAAAAGCTACATTGTTTTGCATGAGATTGAACCTGGAGGCAATTGTGGAAAAGTAAATTCTCTGGGGAGGACAGAGGAAGATAAGAATTGTTTTTGCAAGGTCTGTTTATTCAGAATGTTTCACTTCTTCTGGGACAAAGAGGGCATCTTTCACAACTTTCAGGAAACAAAGGGAAAGATTATTAGAATGCCCTACTTGCATTTGCTATTTTTCATTTGCCTTTAGCTCAAAGTAATCTTTATGTCAAAGTGGCATATTTGGGGGTGGCATTTTCATGCCACCCTCCCAGAGCGTGACTCAAGGGCTGAGTCAGAAAAGTGCATGGCATTTTCAGGGGTAAAGACCAAACTGGTTAGGAAACCCTACATGCAGCTTAAGAAAAAGGATCCCTCTTTTACTTTTGCTGGGTCTCTCGAGGAGCATCCTAAATTATAAAGAACTCAAAATTCTCCTACAACTCTCTTGGGACCCAGGGAGGCTTCCACTAGAGTCACCGTGCTTTCTAGTCCACAAAGAGATGTGGAGAACACTGAGATTCAGTACTGGACAATTTCTGACTCTTTCAAAATGTATATTCTCTAGTTCCAAAGAGCTTGACTTGGAATCTCAGCAAGTGAAGTCAATTACCAATCAACCATTCCAGGTAAAAATGAGTCAGATGGGAAAATTTGTAAGCAAGAATGCTAAATGGGTAATGGAAGAATTGACACCAGACCTAAACTGGCCATTCTCTATACAATCACACAAAGAAAGCAATTAATAGAGTGAAGGATGCCACAGTGCACTGTAAGGAGAGATTCTCTTCACTAGAACCACACTCATATCTTAACATCTCTTCAGACAGGAAGCAAGGCGGTAAGGTGACATTTGGGAAGAATACAAGGCTCTTAAAACCACTGCACCTATATCTGTCTGTAACTAGCCAATTAATGAACAGCAACATGTTGAGTTCTTTCTTATTTGGTTTGTGTCTAGATGTGCCTCCCTAGGACCATGTAGCCATAGGATTTTTTCAGAGATAGCTGAATCTAAAGTGTGCAATTGATTTGTAGTGCAACGTTGGGATTAAGGGCAGGGGACTGCCTGATCAGTCCACTGACTGAATTGGCATCACCCTTGTTCCAGTAGCCTGGATACAAGGAGCAGAACGAGGCTTGTCTCGCTCTCTGTTGTTGCTTTTGCTGTCTTCTGCCACCACGAACTCTTGCCCCTCTGCCCTATGCTACGCTGCTTTGCAGCCTGCTGATTAGGGACAGAAACCTCTGCAAACTATGAGCTAAATAAACATTTTCTCTTTTAATTCTGGGTGTTGGGTGTTTTATCCCAACAATGAAAGAAAAGCAACTGAGATAGAAAAGGAACATGACTCTGAGAGTAAACGAAGTTCTGAACATTAAAATGTGTAAGAGGGCCAGGCACACAGCTCAGTGGCACCAGTGCCTGCCTGGCAAGCACAGGGTCCAGAGTTCAATTTCTAGTACTGAAAAAAAAGTAAAATAAAGTGTGTAAGAAGTATAGGAAAGGTCATAAATTGCCAGTGACAGGGAAGAAAACATAAATTTATGCCATTTCATGACTTCTCCTATCTTGGGTCCTGTTGGTATATGGCAGGGACTAGATTGACAGGTTTATTATGCATATTTCACCTGGGAATACAACCCCAGCTAAGTTTTCATGACTCCCTGTGGCACAATGTTGAAGATACAAGAATACAAGCGATTTCTGCCCTCTGAAAAGAAATAGATGCTTTGCAGCATCCAGGAAGAGGGTGAAGCACTTACTAAGTCTGATTAGCAAATCTTGGTAAAGCTTTTTTATCTTGAAAGCATTTGAAGCCCAATTTTCAAAGTTAGTGTGTACAAATATTGAATGTGATCAACTTATCTTTCACTTTGGAGCACTTGCTGCTCATGAATATTAAATCTTAAAACTTCAGCAAAGAAAGATACTATGTTTGCTTTTCTCCCTTGAGTTGGAAAACTCAGGAATATTCGAAGCCCCATAAAATATACTGGTTATGAAGGGATTATTCTTGTTGACATACAAGGACAGTCCCACTATCTGGTGGCCACTGCCATGGGTGTATAGACCAGCAGCTGTGACACATTAGCTGGGTGACCAAGGTCAGAGCCTTCAGCATCAGCAGCCTGTGTGCTGATTTTCTTGTTCCATAACTCCAGGCTCTGAAGATCCCCATGTTGAACTTTCTCCCAGTTTTTGCATCCAATTTGGAAATTTCTATTCAACCACATCTCTTTTCTCTGTAGTCCATTTACATCTTGCTTACCTCACCCTCCAGGGTCCTCAAGGGTCCTTGAGGTACTCTATATTACAGACAAGCAAGTTAGATAGAAGACATCAGGCAGCTATGTAAGGTCTGGGCCCAATATAGAACCAGGATGCCCAGGCCTTGGTCACATAAGTTAGGGGCCCAAGGTCAAGAGTTAGCAAGAACCAGGAGCTGTAACAAGCAAGGTGTTGATGCCCACCAAGACAAATTCCATTCCTATCTGGAAAATGTTTCTCCATCTCACTGGTTTTTGTATTGGGGATTGAACTCATGACCTCATGCCCACCAAGCAGGTGCTTACACTCCTGAGTTAAATTCCCAGCCCTCAGTTTATTCTTTTAATGAACCACTTGGATAGGATAGAGCTACATGCTACATGCCTCTACTCCTCATCAGCCTACTTCCAGTTGAAGTAACCTTGTTATAGTACTATAAATTGGCCTTAGTTTGACTCCCAATGATCTGAGCCCTGTTCAATTTTTGGTATAAAAACTTCTAGACAAGTAGTCCTTGTAGAAACCCATTTTCTGGTCCCATCCTGATGATTGAGTCCCTTCTTGACTATTTCTTTTTAATAAGCATTCCTCCTGTATAGCTCCTCTGCCCATGAATTCAGTCTTTGAATTCTCAAGACACTGACCCAGTTTATGCTGTTACACCTATGCATGTCACTTCTCCTCGCTTCCTTCACTTCTCTATTCCCCAATATATCCTGTCCAATCTCCTTCTTGTCAGTACCCTTTTTGAACTACATAGTGAAAACAAATAAACAAAAAATCCCAAAGAGAACAAAATGAAGCACAAACCAAACCATGTGGTACCAGTAAGTGTAACACCGTAAGGGATGAGTAGCAACTAAAGATGTTACTTCTGTTCTACTAGGTAAACCAGGAGTTAGACAACACTCTTCTCAAAGTCAGGGAATTAAAAGAGGGGTATTTGGGCTGGAGTCATGCTAACTTGGCATCTGATAACACATTAAACCAGCCCTTCTAGTAACTCTATGGATAGTGAGTGATCCTAAATTCTTACTGAAATAACTGATGAACAAAAGTATTCTGCTTTTTTCTTTGAACTATGTGTCAACATAAGTGGGAATGAGAAATAACTCCCTTTAAGTACTGCAGGAAGCTTTTGTAAACCATTGGAACATAAGTTTAAAGGTTTCCCTTGTGTCTTCATTCCCTTACCACAGGAAAATCTTCAAAACGCTTTAGAAAAAAGGCCATTTATCTGTGAAGGAGGAATTTTTAAAAACTAAAGAAGTATAGAGAATCTATGTTTCAAGGATAGGAATAGGCTAAGAGGGAAGAAATCTGAAGATTGTCTTGGGAAGCAAAGCCAAAAATAGATGTAAGCAAGTAGAAACAGAAGAACAAAGAAGTTAAAGATTAAGGCACTTCCATTTCAGAGCCAAAATAAGTACAAACTTGTATATTGTGAAGAGAAGTGAAAGGAAGAAATAAAAAGGGAAGAGTTTAGAGCTTTTCAAGGAAGAAAAGATATAATGTAAAAGTATCAGTCTTTTGAGTGTGTGTGTGTGTGTGTGTGTGTGTGTGTGTGTTTTGGTTACCTGAGATTAAACTCACAACCTCATGCTTGCCAGGCAGGCACTTAAACCACTGAGCTAAATCCCCAGTCCCAAATTTCTTAAAATATATGAAACCATACTTGAGGCTTGACTAGGATATCTTGATTGCAACCCTAGATTTCTGTTGAAAACTTTAACCTGACTAAATATCATTTCATGAAAATAATGCAAGTATAGGACAAGAGATGACTAGAAAAAAAAGCAAATAGAAAATAAAGGGAAGAAAAAGGAAGAAAACTAATAATACCCCAATTACAGAGGATCATTTGCAACATTGGGAAGAAGAATGAACATTTTGGTAGTTAGGCAGATCTATATTTAATGAAGACACTGGCCCTATAGTGGTGTGGCAAGGCTGGTGGATGACCTTGTGTGTACTTAACCTTGTGTGTTGGCTCAGTTCTGAACCCTCCTGCCTAGTGCAGGCTCATTCCACAAAGAGAACCCAATTAGTATTTGTTGAATGGATGAATGAATGAATGTAAGATACATACAACTAGTAAAATGATTCATTCCTAATGAAATTATAGTAAGAATCCAATTAGACAAATCTGGTAGTCTGTCATTGTTAGAATCATTCCTGAATTGGCTGTATTCTGGGTAATGTGGAGTTACACATGAAAGAAGTTGGTCTTCGCAAGCCTGTACTTCAAACTTGTACTTAGGCCCATGCTGTCCCAGAGCTTCTGTTACTTCAGCACCTCGTGTATAAGCCATCTGCCTTGTCAGTTTCTCACACCTTGCATTGAAGGTTATTTTATACTTTTCCCATGCATACTATAAGATAAAAAATCTATAATCTGAAGAGTATTTAGGGGTTGATGTAAATGAATGAATTTACATCATTCATTAGCAGAGGGTGACAGAAGTATTAGGGTCCGTTGTCAAAACTCTCCTTCCAACTCTCAGGAAACTGACATCCTTCTCTTGCCAGACTAGTTGGTAGAAGCACTGCAGGCTGCAGTCACTGGGATTTTTAAGAATGTTCTTCCACACTCAGATCATATTTTGGCCAGTGTTCAGAGTCCTAGTTCCCTACATTCATTCACTGTTTCATGAGGTAAAACCAAAGTTTGGGAGATGATGGGGTATGAGCAAATGAAAATGCATGATTTCAAGGAAGTTTGTAACTAAGGCTATAAAAAATGACACAGAACATAGAGACTTAAATAAAGGGTAAAATTCTTATAGATGGGGTGGACATGAAATTAGCATAATATTTGCATATCCTTTGCAACTTTTGAGACACCTCTTGGTAATTATAGAGGCAACATGGTGGACTGAATAGATACAGAAATTCTCACCTCACTCCTCTGCTCTGCCCAATCTATGCACACACACACAAAATGCTGGATAAAATGGGTCTGAACATATTGTGTTGTAGGTAAAGTTCAAATGCACAAACAGGAAGTAATTAGGAGTTTGATACAAAGAGAAAATCAGTGCCACTAAGATGAATGTGAGGTCCTTTAACCAGCAAAGCAAAATGAAGCTTTAGCATTTTAGAATTTTTTCCTTTAGAGTCAAGTTGCTGCTCTCTCTTCAGACCTATGATGTAAATTACTATCCATTCTTTTCTTCAGCTCAAATGAATGGACAGATGCTGATACTAGGAGGCCGGGGTCCGGTTTTATTTCCACAGTGAAGGAAAGGAGAGGAGGGATAGTGCTTTGGGTAAAATGAGGTCTCTCTATTTCCTCACAGCTTTGAATAAATTCTTTCTCTTTTGCACGCGCACGCATGTGCACGCACACACACACACACACGTGTCTATTGTGTTTTGGTTGGGAGTAGAATGCAAAAGAACCTCCTGAGCATACGGTTCCAAGTGGCTGGTTAACAGTCTTAGAAATTGGAGCTTTGCAGGAATTGTCCAGCCTGAGAGTTATCAGTAGATGAACTGTTCATCAGCAGGACTTGGGCGCAGCTGGGTGCCAGATCACTATACTGGGCTATAACAAACAGATGTCCCCTAGAAAATGTCCCCAAGCCAAATAACAGGTATATATATATCAAATAATCATGTTTTGTTATGCAACCCAGTGTACATGTGTAGATTTATATGAGGGTGTGCATGAATATATATTAACTGTTATATAAAGGACTTCATCTATTTTTGGAAAGGCAGAAAATGATTTCCAAAGTTGGAAATGCTACATATGCAATATCTTTTCAAGAGTCAGTCATGATGAATAGTTATGGGTAACCAGTTGAACAAAAACAAGTATGAAACTTACCAAGTACAGCAAATGCTTGGTGTTCACTTGGCAATTGACATCCTGCCTGACTTGAAAGTATCTTGTAGATTCAGGGTGATTGAAGTACTTTAACTTCTTATTCAAAATTGAGCCTAACAATCTGCATACTATTTAAAAGTTGACATATTCTACCCCAGAGACTGATTGTTCAGCAGTAGCTGACATGATAAATGCTGATGTTCAAATTATAAAATATTTCTTTAAAAAATGAACATTAGAACTTATAAGAATCACAGGTTTGAGGAGGAGTTTCAGTATAATATATTGGGTAAACTTTATCCTTTCAAACTATATTTAACAGACTTCAGGGAAGTATTTGAAAAATATACTTTTATCGGTTAGGACCCCTGTCCTGTGTTCTTCACTGGCAATTCACAAACATTATCTCCTTGATTTTTCCCTAAGATCACATAGTATAAAATAGTAAAGCTTACATGGGCATAGTTATTTCTAAATCCTTTGATTTTTCTCCTTATCCATACAGTTCTGTATTGTTTTCACAGTCTGTGTGAGTAATGTTTGCCATATAAACATGAGTAAAGTGAAACTTTATTGTGATTAACTCTCCCATCCATCAAGTACCTGTTAGCAAATCTGTCTTCCCACCGTGAAGAGCAACCCAACAGAACTAAATTCATGAAGCAGCCCTTCAGGCACCAGACATAGGCCACAAAGGAGTAGCTCCCCCGGAGATGGGAAGCATGCTGATGAGGTCATGATCACCTCACCTACTAGAAGCAATTTGCGGGCCAAGATGTGGGACATAGAGCCTGAGCAGAGCATGGAGATCTCATTTAGCTAATGTGATAGAGACCGAGGAAAAAGTTGTGTGAGTTTTAGAAAGAGAAAAAAGTAGGATGAAATAGAAAAAAGAAAAAAATAAAAGAAAGACAAAAATGTGGAATGAACCCTAGAATGAATTGGCATTATAAAACATGAGCACATGGTTTATAAATATATGGTGTATATAGAAATGAATGTGGATAATGAAGTGTATACACACACGCATGCATGCATGTATGTGCTCACACTGATTGTATTTCCCACACCAACTACTGAGAGGACTAGGAGAGGTCTCACTGCAAAAGTGATTAGCAGAACTAGCGCGCAAATCTTGCCTTCAAATACTATTTTCCTCTATATGGGACCAGGACTCCTCAAATGGCCAATTTCAGTGCTACATTAGGGAAAGTAAAAAACAAGGTTATCTTGTGTCCCAAGGTAGCAAAAACATTTGAAGAGTGGTGGGATTTTGTCAAGGAATGCAAAAGTTTAGGGCAAAAAGAATCTGTGTTAGTTCATCAAACAGAATGGTTTGTACTGCCATTGTCCACTTTTTACGCTTTGATTTTGTGACTTGAGTAACTACTTCTAAGATAACAATATATAATTTACCAACTGGTGATTTCTTACTGTCTTTTTTTAAAATTCTGTATTATTTTCTACCCTTTTTTCTGTTTTGCTTTTTTTCTCTAAGTAAAAAAAAAAGTGTGCAAGCTTCTCTTGGTCATATTAGGGATAATGTGAGCATGAAAATAAATACAGAGAGTGGTAGATTCTAATTCACTGAATAAAATAAGGAACCATGATGTCTTAGTTACTTTTTAGTCATCATTGAGACAAAACACCTGATGCCTAAAGTTGGGAAAGGAAAGGTTTATTTCTTAAAGGTTTTGGAGATTTCAGTCATACTCAGTTGGCTCCAAGGCAGGGTGGTATGGCGGAACCTCAGTTTATGGCAGCTGCAAACAGCAGGGCAGAAACCAGCAAGAGAGAGAGACATATCTTCTTCTGGCCATTACATTGTATGCTGGCTCCACCCCTAGGTAGGTGTGGCACTGACTCCCTCAATCTAAGCACTAGATAACCAACCAATCACAAATGCACAATGCAAATGCATGTGGCCTGGGGACCACTGACATAAACCATGACACATGAAGATATAAAGAAATGAATTAAAAGTTTGATGAAGAATGGCATATTTATTAGTTTCAAAAGCTTCCTACCAGATACCAAATGATAACAAATGGGAAAAGAATAATTTCATAGTGAAAAATACTGGCAGATAGGATCCTAATTAAATGATTGAAGTGCACAGTATGAGAAACAAACAAACAAAAAAATAGGTATCTTGCCTCATCTGCTAGGAAGTAAAAAGACCACAGAGGCACCTGTGATATTCCTGCCAGATGTGTCACCCAGATGCAAACCCGAGAAAATTAGACAAACATGGTCCTAACCAGGGACCATTCTACCAAATACTGGTTTGCAAACAGCAGTGTTGAGGGTACAGAAGTCAAGGAAATTTTGAGGAACTTTTCCAGATTGAAGAAGACTAAAGAAACATGACTAAAAATCATTTAATGACTATTTCTGACCTGGGTTCCCATACTCTAAGGAAATTAAATGAAGGAGGATAAAGATGAAGTTATACTCTAGTAAAACTGACTAAAGAAGTAAAAATATCTTGAAATGTTTAACAGAAATCTACAATTCTTAGAGAAATCTAATGTGTAATTAAAAATATTAGAAAATTCTAGGCCCAAATTGTTTCCCCGGGTATTATACAAAATGTGTTTGCATTAAATGATATAAATCTTATTTTGGTGGAATGGAGAAAGAGGGTTTTCCAACTAATTTTACTTCATAAGTTTTAAACCTGATTACTCTACCAAAGAGATTATTGCAAGAAAAGTAAATTATAGATCAGTATTTTTCCTGAAGTATCAGTTAAATGAAACACTTGATTCCTTAAAGACGCATCTGTTGTTTCTACAACAATGACTACTAGAAGAAACTTTGAGAAATGCTGAATAGAACTTTGGGCACAGCTTGGAAAAAATAAATGTTAGTGGACAAAAGCCAGAAGAAGATAAAAGCAATCAGTGTGCACCAGTGTTGACACTTGGTGCTTATGTACTTCTAAAGAGTCGTATCTATCTCATTTGCAAGCAATAGTGTACTTCATGTGATTTTTGAAATGGAAATGAAATTCAAATAACAGTCACACTGATATCCACATGTTTAGCCATCACCTCTGTTCAGTTTCACAAAGTTTTCAACACTGCAGAAGAAAACTCCATGCTCATTATGCATTCACTATCTGTGCCCTTTCCCACAATCCTGAACAGCCACCACTCTATTTTCTAAGCATGTATTTACTTTTAATATTTCATATAAGTGAAATTCTACAACACATGATAATATATGACCTCTTGTATTGTATGTTTCATTTTTTCTTTGAGTCCTGGGGATGGAACCCAGGGCATGCTGGGCAGGAACTCTGCCACTGAGCTACACTCCAGACCTGCACTGATACTCACCAGGTCTTTACCTTCTTCCATCTAATTCCTGAGCAATTAAGGCAGGAGGAAATGACATATTTCTAAATGTGAAACTGTTAGTTTAAGCAGAGATTAGGAGCTCTGACTTGAGCTCATACCTCGAAGAGCTGGAATTAGGCTGTGATGTTTTAGGGTGTGTTGAGGACCAGAAGTATGTACATGACTGTGTGGAAATAGGCATGGCATCTTGATAGCCACAGAAGAGAATTTCCAGTTTGAGAGCACTGTTATGCTACAATTTATCATGAGGAAAAGAGAAACATACCGTTACAGAGTTAATGTTCAGTTAGTGTTTTATGAGTTAATTGTGCTAAGGAGGCTAATTAATTTGTGTTTCACAACAGCATATGAGGTGGAAACTATTGCCAGCTTTTTTAAATTTGGAAAATTGAAGTTTAGAGAGTAACTTTTTGAGACAATGGTAAGTATGGGAGCAAATTTTTCACCAATTGTTCATTACATTTGCACTATGAGTGTTTCATTGCTGTGTATTAATATGCGTTAGCAACCACAATTATTTTTAAACACTTATACCTCCATGCAGAATAAGTAGGGCTGGATATAAATCCATTCTATGGGACAATTAAACAGAGAAGTATCAATGATTCAATCAGATGAGGCATTTTAGGATAGCTGTCTGAACGTTCAACTTTCATGCCTTCAAAATGCCAACATTCTGAAGGTTGCATTAGGACAACTCTGGGTAATTTTTATGAGCCTGAAGATTCCAGTGCAGTGTGACAGCTCTCCTAGTCCTAACTCTAAATCTAGAAGGCACCAATGTACACCTTCTTCTTCATATTGCAACAGTGTTTACAAAAAGAGCTTGAGTTATGGTTTGGAGTTGTATATGTGAAGAGATCTTCAAGTCAACTGAAGACACAATGCCTTGGGCACTGGTCTTAAGTAATTTTCTAGCATTAGTAGCTTGTGAAAAAGGATTAAGCATTTGCAAATTCATAGTTGGCTGCCGAGTACCAACTATTGGTTTTTAGTCAGATAGTTACTGTATTCATCAGTCTTGGATGAAGAAATACCCATTCTCCAGTAGGACGTTTTAGCGAAAGAACATTTTCATTAGATGGTTAAGGGATCATTTACTTAGTAAAAGGAAACTGATGAGGGGTAATAAAACATTATGGGGCTGGCAAATGCAGGGAACTAACATCAGGAATAGAAGAACAAGCAATTCATGAAACTGCAGGGAAACTGTATATCTAGAGGCCTAGCTACAGGACCTGTTTTCTTGTGTAGAGATTAGCATCTTACTTATTGTGACTATAGGAAAGGGAGCCAGAGCATAAACAGAACACTCTTTCTCTCTTTTTCATGTCCTCCAGTTTATTATTTGTTCAGCCCATTACCAAACCCAGCCAGATGAGGACAAGGAAATCTGCTGACACTGTCCATAGAGGTTAGCTCTAGTGCACAGGGCATGGTAAAGAAGTGTACAGAATGGACCTAGAAAGAAAAATAGAAACATTCTGCAAACACATTTTAAATAGTCACATGTACACTTTCATCTTTCTATGGCAGCGTATCCTCAAAGACGGTGCAAAAAATAACAAAAAATCTTATAATCCTCTTCCTGATATAAACCCCAACAATTTCTCATGCTAACACATTGAACAAAGAACAGATCATTATGCCTAATGTATTTATATGATGATACACAACAAATCAATGCCAAGGAGAATAAAGATACTATGGTTTTGATCTAAAATATCCCCTAAAGTTTCAAGTATTTGGAAGGTAATTGGATCATGGGGGAAGTATACTCATCAGTGGATTCATCCATTGATGAATTTGGTAGCTAAATGTGCTGCTAGGAGATGAGGTTTGGTTGGAGTTGAACCACTGGGGAGTGACCTGGATGGGTGTATTCATGCCCTTGCTTCTCCTCTCACACTCTGCCTCCTGGCTGCCCTGAGGTAAACAGATTTCCTGTGCCATGCCCTTTCTACCATGTCATTTCTGCCCTGGAGCCAGCCAACCATGGACTGAATTAAAGAAAAACACACAAGCCTAAATAAGGCTTTCCTGCTTTAAATTTTGGACATCTGGCATTTTGTCCCATTAATACAGAAATTGATACTGAAAGAAGGACATTACTGGTATTGTACCTGGACATAAGATTTAGAAACCTTTGGGATTGATTTGCTGGAAAAATCTGGAAAGCCTTGGAGATGCAGGCTAGAGAAGCCCTAGAATACTGCAAAAAGAGCCTGTTGGGTAAGTCTTGTCAGAGTTCAGGGTATCAGCATCTTAGTATGAATACGGACAGTAAAGGCCAGTCTTAAGGAATTTCAGTTGAAAACAAGAACTCCATTGGCTATTGGATTAAAGGACAGATGTGTTATATTGTGGAAGATAATTTGTTTTTGTTTTGTCCGTGTCCTAAGACTTTGTTGGAGACTGAATTTAAGGCCAGTAGACTAATTGATCTGATGGAAGAAATTTCAAGGCAGCCCTAAGTTTAGGCTGGGGCCAGGATACTCCTGGGGGTTTTTAGTCAGATTTACAATAAGAATCAGGAGCAAATGGCAGAGTCAAAAGACATAAAAATTTCCAGTTTTGCCAGAAAGGATGTACCTACAAAGTGGGGGCAAAAGAGACGATGGCTGCTGAAAACATTATTTAAAAAGAAGCTGAGTATTTTGTACCTGTCTTGAAAGCATCTCAGTAATTGACCAGATCCTACTCATCATAACCTCAATGGTATGAATAGTAAATATTTTTGAAAAACTTTGCTTTGAAGAAAGCACCCTGCTCATTCAGGGTTGCAGAGGGAAGTGTTTCCCCAAGTTCAGTTGTGCAAGAGCTCTGATGCTGCTTCAGCTATGGTCCAAGGGATCCAGGTACTATTAATGCTGGGACAGACCCTGGCACTATTCCCATGGTGCTGGTTTTTAAGACATTCAGGTTATAAGAGTTGTTGGCTGACAGAGGCTTTCATCTAGATTTCAATAGTAGGCCTGCGAGCCCAGGCACTATGCTCCTAAGAGGGCACTATGTGAAATTGTGAGAGTGAAGTCAAAGGTGCAGTGGAGACACCAGGAAGTTAGAGATGCCAGAAACATGGAACACCTGCAGAGGAAAACAGCAGGTAGTGAGTTGGGACCAGGGCAAGGGAGAGGCCATGCAGGTTGCAAACTGCAAGGGAATAGGGGTGAGTTTGCAAGCATTTTGAAGCTCACATCGCACCACAACCCTCCCTGGGTAGTGTACATAGAGCTACAGTGTTTAGTGTTTGTTGTGCTGAGTTTCAGTTGCTTTGGTTTGATTCTTTTATATTCTGCTGTTTCTCACTTTTGGGATGGGAATAGTTAAATTGACTTTGTGTTTTGGAAGTATTTATTTTTCTTTTTGATTTTTACAAAAGTTTGCAGAGTTTTCCTTAGGTCTCAGAGGAAACTCTGACCTTGGGCTTTTCAGCAATGCTGGAACTGTTAATATTTTGGCAATTCTTAGAGATGGGCTAAATGCATTTTTTTAATAGAAATGGACTTTATTCTTTGGGATTCAGTGGTAGAATATTATGTTTGGGTCTAAATTGTCCCCCAAAAGAGCCTGGTTGCAGGTAAGTCATTGTGTATCAAATTGAAATCGGAATCATCTTGGCTACTTAATGGTATAAGGCTAGGGCTGTTTATTATCTTTAAATTGTTTATTAATTTATTCTAACAAGCATTTATTCAAGGTCTGTTATGTGCCAGGCAACAAGCACATAAAAAAACCACTTTTAAAGTCAATTACAAGATCCAAAAAAGATATTCTGGGCTATGTCTGGGAATACACTGAGATGAAGTATATGAATTCAGAGTGTCAGAGGATATTGGAGTATAAGGTATATGAAACTACATATTTCAGATCAGGAAGCAGTAGGTCACAGGAGGACAGAATAAGTTTCCTAAGACAGCTAAATTTTGATCAGAGTTCTGAGGATCTAGTGAGGAAGAGTTAAGTAACAGATATGGAAATGTTTTATGGATCCTCAAAAATTACATGACAGCGCAGGATGGGGAACAGTAAAATGGAGGTAATGAACGTCTGTGGAAAGGAGAAAGGCTGAGACTGAAAAGTGAGGCAGGAACAAACTCTTAAGCTTGTGATAGGCCAGGTATAGGATTTTGGATTTATGCTGAAGGCAATGAGAAGTAATCTGACTGAAAGTCTCCAAAACCCAATGAATTATACTCAGTATGTGTACGTGTGTGTGTGTGTGTGTGTGTGTGTGCAAGTGTCTATGTGTGTTATTCCACTAGCAGATTGTGGCAAAGACATTACTTAAATTCTGTTTGCCATTTAATTTTCTTGCCAAATATGCAGAAGGATATTTTCCACATCCCTGGCATAAATCTGGAGCCACAGATCTGTTTTGATCAATGAAACTTGGGGAGAGTAATGTGCACTGCTTCAGGCTCCAGCATCTGGCACATCCTGCATAGTGTTGCATGTTCTTTTAATTCACCTGTCCATTGACTAAAAGGAGGAGATGACCCAGGGAAAGATTCCAGGGAAGCTCTAAGGATCATGGAGCTAGACACTGGAAGAATTACTGTCACCACCTGAATGGTGGGGAAACCGCTATTGGACTGTGACATGAGCAAGGATTAAAACTGTGATGTGGTAAGTTTCTGGCATTTTGCAGTTGTCTTTTAGAACAAATAATATGAATTACACTGCCTAATATAAGAAAGTCCATTGGATTGTCAGCAAGGGAGTGATACAGGCAAGATTTTATGTTGGCTAGATTACTCTAGCAGCTGTATAATGGATGAAGTAGAGATAGTGTGGGAAACATAAAGGTAGGAAGAGCAATTACTGGGTTGGTGCAATAGTCCAAGCAGGAAATGAAGATGTGTTAAATTGCAATGGCATCAAAGGTGGAAGGAGAAGCCGCAGTTACAGAATATTAACAGTCAAAGTGTTCTGTGGTCGCTTTCATAGCTCTAGAGCAAAGCATCTTTATCTTGAATGTATTTGCTCCAGAACTTACCTGAGGAGATTTTAACCTGGCCAGTGCCAAAGTTGCACTTAGAATCAACAGATCAGAAAAACATGGTGCTTTTAACTCGGCAGGAGAGTCCAAGGGAAAGTCAAGCAGGAGAACCAGTGGTACACAACAGTGGCTCTCAAAGTGCAGTCCCTGGAGCAGAAGTATCAGTGTCACTCAGGAGCTGGTGAGAAATGCGATTCTCTGGCCCCTCTCAGGGTAGTGCTGTAGTATACCTGAGATTGAATGTTTCCTGAGATGAATACTTTTGGTGCTAAAATTCTGAGCATCCCAGAAAACCTGGGGCATTGCTCGCTTGGTCAACCATGCCAGACTCATTAAAACAAAAACCCTAGGGGTGAGTCAGCCTGGGAATCTGTACTTGATGACTGTGGTGTAGTGTATTATTAAAACATGCATCCTAATAAAGTCGTGGGAAATATGGGCTCGAAGAGAGTGATTTAAGGAGAAGATTGTGGATTAGAGGTAACACCTTTAAAAAAATAAACAGAACTATTTTTGATTAAAAAAACAGTAATATGCCCATTGTGTTTTGAAAGCATTACTAACACTGTTATCCAATACAGTGAAGTCAGCTAAAGGCTAACAATACCCTAGTGGAGTTTATGATTTCCTGAAATTTAAATAGCAAAATGACAGCTTTTAGAAATCATGTAGTTTCAACTCCTTTATTTTACCTTTAAGGAAACCAAAACTGAACAAAAGTAAATGACTTTTCCAAAGCCTCACTTCATATACAAGGCAGTGATGAAAATAGATGATCAGTTCCTCACGTCAAAGGCTATGTCCTTAGTCAGTTTTATCATTAGTCCATATGATGGACGTTAGCACATAACAAGCACCCACCATCTGCTGAGTGAATAAATGAATGAAAAATCTATTTTCTTTTACCATAGCTTTTTTTATTTGTAGAAAACCAGGCTCCTTTAGCTCAGATTGTAATGTCCTCTTTTCCATACTGACTGGAGGTGGATAGGTTAATTAGCTGTTTAGTTCTTGAGGATTCAAAATTAAAACCTATTATAAAATATATTACTTTTTCCTTTATAGTTAGCAATCTTTCTTGGATGTTTGTTTTGCTTTGTTGTGTTTGGCACAGTATTGACTGACTGGGCTTTAAGCCCAGTTAGAATTAACACGGGTTTCTTTTTTCCCACAGTGCTTCCAATTTAATATAGACATGGTCAATTTACAAAGTATTATTACTCATTTGATTTTTCTAGAATGAAATTGTCAGTGGTCTCAGCACAGGTCAACAAGTCAAACCTTTATGCTCTGTCTCTTACTAAATGATGCCTGCTACATACAGATAAAGTCATTCAGCCAAGGGAATGTAGATACAGCCATTATAACTGGAGGTGGATTCAGGGACCAGCAGGTACAACCTCATTTTGATATATAAGCAGAGCAACTGTGTACCATGGTTTGTTTGGCAATGGTGTCTTAGTGTAATTCTTAATAGTGGCCCTCTTCATTCTATTTGGATGATTAATTTTATGGTCACCTAATATCAGGAGAATTGGAAATCTGTGAAGTTGATGTGTACTAACCCTTGAACATACAATGGGTTAGTGACAGGATTGGACAAATGAAAAAAAGATGTTTGTTTATCTCTTTATATACATCATGCTTTTCCAACATCCCAGAATAGGATAGTTTTTAGTTTCAAGTTTCAACTATGAATATTATTGAAATGATTTGGCAAAAATGTAGTAGTCTCTATGTCAGACTTGGGGTGCCAAAGAATAAAGATTAATTTCAGTCCAACGACACTGCATCTGAAGTTCTCAATTGTAAAAATCTAAGGCACACATAAAAATCTCATTCCAGAAGTAATGTGGCAGTTGTGCATACAAATTCTGCAGCCATATGCTTGTGACCAAATCCCAACTTCATGAATAATCAGCTCTGTGACTTTGATTATTCTATGGTTCAGTTTTCTCAATATTAAGGAAGGGTGATGACGATGATGACAATGTCATCTAATTCTTAGGGTATTTTGAAAACAAAATAATTAATTGTATCTGAATTGTGTGTAAAGCACTTAGACTGTTGCCTGGTACCTAACAAGCACCAAGCAAATATTAGCCCTGATCATTGTTTTTATCATTATTTCATATATGAATCATGCTCCTCTCACCACACCTCATGAACCTTTTTTTATTTTAAAGAAAATAAAGCAAAACAGAACAGAACAAAGCAAATCAGAACAGAACAATGCAAGCAACACAAGACTTCAAAGCAAGACAACAGGAAATCAATAATGAGTACCATAATGTTTCATTTTCTTTAAAATATCTGTCCACACCATCTCACAAATAAAACCAAACCAAACAGAACAAAACTAATCAAAACAAAAGAATGAAAGCATTACATGACTTCAAAATAAGACAGTGGTAAATAAAATGGCTACCAAAATGTGTTGTTTTCTTCCAAATAGCTGTTCATACTTCACACACAATAAAGTCAAACAAAACAAAACAGAATAAAACCAGTCAAAACAAGTGAATGAATGCATTACAGGACTTCAAAACAAGATAACAGCCAATGAATAATGGTTACTATAATGTCTTTTGTTTTCTTCAGAATAGCTGATGACACTGTCACACATAATAAAATCAAACAAAATAAAACAAAACAAAACAAAACAAAACAGAATAAAACCAATTAAACTAATGAAAGCATTATAAACCTTCCAAGCAAGATAATAGGAAACCAAAAATGATTACCATTAAACATCCCATGATCTTAAGAATAGCTGCCCATACCATCAGACACAGTAAAATCTAACAAAACAAGACAGGACAAAACCAAACCTAACAAAATTGCTAAAATGGTACAAGAGTTCAAGACAAGACAATAAGAAATTAACAGTGGTGACCACCTCCCTCTCTTAGGTGTTTCCTCCCCTATCACTTTATAATATCTATTGTGCTTTTTGAATCCCACTAACTGCTTCAGTTTTTTATGCTAGGGAGATAACTTGGTGTTCACCTGTGTGAGTTCAAACCATTTTGCTCATGATCATGATCTCTGGTTGCATCTATTTACCTACAAGAGCCATGAGATTATCCTACTTTATAGCTGGGAAGCTTTCAATTGTATGAAAATCGTATATCTTTCTTATCCATTCCATGGTTGATGTGCAAGTTACCCTTGCTTTTTTCTGGTCTCCTGTCATGTGAAACAATTGTTTTCTCTGCTTTGATTTTCAGTCTATGAATTTTCTTTCAAGTTAAATGTGTTTCTCAATATATTGATGGATTGTTTCTTGATGCATTTTCCCTGTGTTTCTTTTTATTGCTGAATCGAGGCCGTCTACACTAATGGTTACAACAGGCCTACACTGGTTCATCTCTGCCATGCCATCCACCTGTTGTTGGCCCTCCACTTTGCCCCTTCATTCAATTGCCTGTCTTGTTTGGTGATCCTCCTCTGCTGCTGTTCCTGGAACCATGGGCATCTTTATCTCTCTATAGAATATACTTCAGCACTCTCTTTAGGGTTAGTTTGGTGGTCATGAATTCCTTCAATTGTTCTTTATCATGGATGTATCTTATTTTTCCATAAATTTTGGAAGATGGTTTTGCAGGGTACATCAATCTGGGTTGGAAGTTGTTTTCTTTCAGGATTTGAAACACTTCACTCCAAACTCTTCTTGACTTGATGGTCTGTGTTGACAAATCTGCTCTAATTCTGATGGTTTTTGCTTTTTAGATGATCTGTTTCTTTTTTCTAGTAGCTTTTTATATTCTGTTCTCATGCTGAATTTCTGGGATTTTGATTATTATATGTCTGAATATACACTTATTTTGATTATGGCAATTTGGAGTTCTGTATGCCTTGATTATCTGTGTGCCAGATCCTTTTCCCATGTTTGGAAAGTTTTCTGCTATTACTTCTGTGAATAGCCTTTGTATTTCATTTGTGTTGACCCCTGCTTCTTCGCTGATACTTATTATTCTTAAATTATTTTTCTTTGTGTCATCTTGCAGGTGTTGAACAATTTCCTGGTTCCTTTTTATTTTTAAGAGATCTTTCCTTTCACAATCACTAGCTGTCATCCTGTCTTCAAGATCTAAAAGTCTATCTTCAGTCTTTTCAAGTGATTTTGCCAGTTTTCAATTGACTTTTTAATTTCCTGGATATCTTTTTGAATCTGTTTCATACATTGTAATTCCTTTCTATATTGTTCATTCAAGGTTTCCTTCATTTTCCTATGCTCTTCTTTTTTATTTGTGTCTTCTTTAGATACATTCAACAATTCTTTCACTATGCTTCTGATTTCTTCTTTTACCTGAGACATTATTTCTGGCCCAATTACTTTTACAGGGTCATAAAGTTGTTTCTTTACTTCAGTTGCTATCCTCTTGGAGATTTCAGTGTGTGACTTCCATTTTATTCTATGATTATTTCTTCCAGACTTATTCTGTGTGTGCTGGAGGTCTGAGATTGGCTTTTGCTCCTTTGTCTTGGCATTCTCTTGGGTTCCTCCCAACAACCCATTTATGGGATCCTAGGCACTTCCCAAGTTGGCTGTCCCTCAATGGTGTAGAGGAATGGGACAGGCACCTGGGCTCCTCCTAGGGAGGTAGCGAAGTGTGAAGTGGGCTTCTCTAGACCTGGGCTTCCCTGATGGTCATGGGTGCATGATGGTGGGGCTGCTTCTTCTCTCAGTCTGTGTGTCTACCCTCGGACTCCTCCAATGGTGGCAGGCACACAGGGTGTGTTTGTTTCTCCCAGTGGGTACTGGCTGCCCAAAGAAAACAAGGGTCTCCAATGGTGGCTTGTAGGTGTACAGGGCTTCTCTGGTTGCATCTCTCTGCTTGTGCTGGCTGCCTGCAGAAAGGAAGCTTTCTGATGGTGGCAGCCAGAAAGCAGAGACTAATCTGGTTGGGTCTCCCTGCCCACACTGGTTGCCTATAGGAAGTAAGACTTCTGATCAGTACTCAGGAATGTAAGCCCAGGTATTTACAATGAAACTTCTGTGCCCCTAAAAGTAACACAAAATCAAAGTCTATACCTTATTGATTACTGAATTATTGGTAGCTAGAATGGAGTATATGCTTCTTGACTGAATGAGTGGAAGAATGAAAAAGTTAGTGGACTCATACATAAGATAGTTGTCATGATCCCAACTTTATCCTGAAATATCATTTCATATCCTTCAAAGGAAATATACACCACAAAAACCTAAATTTCTTGGGGGGCACTGATTTAAAAAGGGAGCAAGAATGAGTAAATGAATGGGCAGTTAGGAATGATGGCACTAGCAGTAGAATCCTAGAAGGAATATTCCAAGCCTGTGGTGCTCTATTGTGCATATATCTCTGTAATTTTAAGATTTTTTTCTTATATTTCCTACAATTCTATCAATTTGACAGTTCAGGTAATGATTTAAAGTAGTATGTTTCTTAAAATAGTGGAAATATTTATAGGAAAAATAGAGAGTTACTTTAAAAATTCATACATGTTAGTTCAATGGATTATTAATTATATCAGCAAATGATAATTGTATTCATAAGTTATTCTTTGAGATTTTGATGTGTGTATATGTCATACACATGAAAAGGTTAATCTTGATTTCCAGCTTTATTGGCTTGAAAGATGTCTAGGAGATTAATAAAATACACTACTGAATGTGGCTGGATGAATCAGAGGGATGTGACCTTGGGCCCTGTATCTGATCCCTGGGGCCTGTCTCTCTGGCTCTTTCTTTGCCTCCCTATTTCTGTCTCCCATGAGTTGAGCAGCTTTCCTCCACCACACCCTTCCACTGTGATGTTTTTACCTTGCTACCAGCCAACTGGAAACCAGAGCCTCTGAAATCATGAGCAAAAAATACACCTTTCCTCCTTTAAACTAAAGACATCAGGTATTTTGTCTCAGCAACAACAAAAAAGCTGACCAATCCAACACACATTATGGAATGACTAAATAAACATAATTAATGTATTTGTTGTCTCAATATTTATTTATTACTGGCAAGAACTTTTTATATTGTTTATCCTGTTTAATACTATTATTTAAATTTTTGTAAACATTTATTGACACAAAGAACATTAAGTTATCTAGCTAGTGTACTACCTTTTAAAACTTCCATTAATGCCCTGGGAAAGACAGTCCTTGGCAACACGCTTGAGTCCCCTTCTGTCTCTCTTCACACAGAAGCTTTCATTCTCTCAATAAATATACTCAACTCTTCCTGAAAATTAATTCTTTGGTTTAGAGAACATGAGTTTGTAGACATAGTAGGTCAGGAGTATCATCCCCCTATATCATTTGGAGGTCATCCGCCAAGATCACTGGGCAGAGGACATTTAAAAATGAAGCTCTGATGCCCAGCAGCCTTCTTTCAATCTGGAAGGTAAGAACCATGCAGGGGGACTTTCAGCCCTCTGGTGCTGGCCCAGGGAGAGTTTGAGACCAGCACTCCCAATGGGGAGCCAAGAACCTATGATGGAGTCAGGACTGCGCAAGTCCCAGGAGCTGACGGCACAAGAATTGATTCCTAACACACCCAGGGGAAGCTTTGGAAAACCACTCAAATCAATGAAATACAGGAAAATGACAAAACAAAAGACCAAAAGGTAATCTGAAATCTCAAGCCCATCCCAAGAAAGCCTAGGAGCCATGCACATAGATGAAAATAGAAGCCATACACCTGAAATGATTCAAATGATATCAACTGAAATAAAGAATTTGGGGAAGCTATGGAGAAACTCAAATCAGAAATAATTTCCCAGGTAAAAGAATAAATGATAAAAGTAATGAAAGAAATAGTGAACACATCTAATGAAGATACAGCTAAAAAAAATTAGAGAAACAAAGCAAACAGATAGAATCCCTGAATGAACACTATAACAAACAAACAGAATACATGAAACAGATTCAAAGAGATATATAGGAAATAAAAAATTCTATTGAAAGTTGCCAAAACCACCTCAACAAAAGTGAAGATAGAAATTCAGACCTCGAAGATAAGATTACAGCTAGTGAACAGGAAAGGAAAGATCTTTTAAAAATAACAAGGAATTAGGAAATAAAAATTCAACAGCTGCAAGATGATGCAAAAAAACAACATAAGATTAAAAGGGATAAATGAAAAAGAAGGGGACAGTCCAAATGATATCAAGAGGCTATTTACAGAAGTAATAGCTGAAAATTTCCCAATCATGAGAATGGAAACTGACATAGAGATTAGTGAAGCATATAGAACTCCAAATAGCCATAATCAAAATAAAACTACACCCAGACATAAAATAATTACCATCCCAGAAATCCAACATAAGACAGAACACTAAAAGCTGTTAGAGAAAAAAGACAGATCACCTATAAAGGAAAACCTATCAGAATTGCGGCAGACTTCTCAACACAAACAATGAAGTCAAGAAGAGCATGGAGTGAAGTATTTCAGATCCTAAAGGAAAACAACTTCCAACCCAGAATG
Organism: Dolichotis patagonum; assembly: GCA_004027295.1. Taxonomy (NCBI): domain Eukaryota; kingdom Metazoa; phylum Chordata; class Mammalia; order Rodentia; family Caviidae; genus Dolichotis; species Dolichotis patagonum. The sequence continues at coordinate 24,859 of PVJX010001677.1, forward strand.
ATGTACCTGCAAAACGTCCTTCAAAATGGATGGAGAAATAAGATACTTCCCTGACAAAGAACAGCTGAAGAACTTCATGACCACCAAACCAACTCTACAAAGAATACTGAAAGACATTCTTGATACACATAGGAAAAACCACGAAGCAAGGAAGACAGTTAAACAGAATGGAAAGGTAAAGATGCAACAGCAGAAAGATAACATGTCAACAATAAATCAATATATAACAGTTATAACCATTAATGTAAATGGCCTCAATTCACCAATCAAAAGAAACATACTGGCAGAATGGACCAAGAAAAAGCATCCAACCATGTGCTGTCTACAAGAAACTCATCTAACCCAAAAGGAAACTCATAGACTGAAAGTCAAAGGAAGGAAAATAATACTTCATGCAACAGGAAGCCAACAACAAAAACAAAAAAAACAGGGTAGCTATTCTGTTTGCAGTCAATGTGAACTTCAAATCAAGAATTATTCAGAGTGATAAAGTAGGTCACTACATACTAGTTAGGAGAAAACTTCAAGAGGAAGAGATAACAATATTAAATATATATGCACCAAATTCCAGAGCACCCAGTTATACAAAGCAAGTATTAACAAAAATGAAAAATCAAATAAGAATAAGACAATTATAACAGGAGACCTTAACATGCCATTGACACAAAGGGTTAGATCAACTAGTCAGAAAATTAGCAAAGAAATAACAGAACTCAATCACACCTGTGAACAAATGGACTTGATAGACATATACAGAGTGTTCCATCCAACAACATCAGAATACACATTCTTCTCAGCAGTACATGAGACATTATCTAAAATAGAAAATATATTAGCCCACAGAATATTTTTAAGTAAATGCAAAAGAATTGAAATTATCCCATGCATGTTATCGGATCATAGTGCCATGAAACTAGAAATTAATGATAAAAGCAACTGCAAAAATCCCGCAAACACATGGAAACTGAATAATACACTCTTGAGCAATCAGTGGGTCATGGAGGAAATTAAAGAAGAAATTAAACAATATCTACAAGCAAACAAAAATACAAACACAACTTACCAGATTTTGTGGGATGCAATGAAAGCAGTCCTCAGAGGAAAACTTATTGCACTGAGTTCCCACATCAGGAAAACAGAATGTACACAAATAAACAACCTGATTCTACGCCTCAAATTTCTAGAAAAAGAAGAGCAAGTCAAACTCAAAGCCAAAAGAAGAGAGGAAATTATAAAGATCAGAGCAGAAATTAACGCAAGAGAGACTAAGAAAACAATGCAAAGAACCAATGAATCAAAGAGTTGGTTCTTTGAAAGAATAAATAAAATTGATAAGCCCCTAGCCAACCTTATTAAAAGAATGAAAGAAAAAAACTCAAATTCATGCAATAAGGAATGAAAAAGGTGAAATTACTGCAGACTCTGTGGAAATAAGAAGATCATCGACACCTATTCTGAAAACCTTTACTCTCATAGGTTTGATAACAGAAGAAACAGACAGATTCCTAGATACATATGAACTACCAAAGCTGGGTCAGGAAGATGTAAAACTGCTGAATAACCCAATTTCCATTAATGAAATTGAAAACATAATTAAGTCCTTGCCAACAAAGAAGAGTCCAGGCCCAGACGGATTCACTGGGGAATTCTCCAAGAAATACAAAGAAGACTTAATTCCGACACTCTCAAACTCTTCAATGAAATTGAAAGGGAAGCAATTCTTCCTAAGTCATTCCTGAAAGCAAATATTACTGTAAAACCAAAACCTGAAAAAGACCCAACTAAAAAAGAGAACTAGAGGCCAATCTCCCTAATGAACATAGATGCAAAAATTCTCAATAAAATATTGGTAAACAGAATGTAGCAAATCATCAAGGAGATTATACACCACAACCAAGTGGGATTTCTTCCAGGAATTCAGCGATGGCTCAACATACATAAATCAATAAATGTAATCCACCATATCAATAGAGCCAAAAGTAAAAACCACATGATCATCTCTATAGATGCAATAAAAGCTTTTGATAAGGTCCAACATTCATTCATGATAAGAACCTTACAGAGAATTGGAATAGGTGGTCTTTACCTCAATATGATAAAGGCCATCTATGACAAACCAATAGCCAGCATCATAGTAAATGGCCAAAAACTGAAAGCCTTTAGCTTATATTCAGGAAAAAGTCAAGGATGTCCTTTATCACCACTCTTATTCAACATAGTACTGGAAATACTAGCCAGAGCAATCAGACAAGAGAGAGAAATAAAAAGAGTAAGATAGGAAAAGTGGAAGTAAATTATCATTATTTGCAGATGACATGATACTTTACATAGAAGACCCCCAAAATTGCATTGAAAGACTCCTAGATGTAATAAATTCAGCCATGTAGCTGGATACAAAGTCAATACTCAAAAACCAATAGCATTCCTATACACTAACAACAAAAGTACTGAGAGAGAAATAAGAGAATCCACACATTTCACACTAGCATCCAAAAAAACAAAATACTTAGGGAATAATCCTATGAAAGACGTAAAAAAGCTATACAAGGAAAATTATAATATACTGAAAAAACAAACCAAAGAGGGCCTCAGAAAATAGAAAGACTTTCCTTGTTCACAGATAGGAAGAATAAATATTGTGAAAATGGCCATTCTCCCAAAATTCTTACACAGATTCAGTGAAATCCCAGTCAAAATACCACTAACATACCTCATAGATCTAGAGAAGTCACTCCTAAAGTTCATCTGGAACCAGAGGAGACCTAGCATAGCAAAGGCAATTCTAAGCAGCAAAGGCAAGGCAGGAGGCATCACAATCCCTGACTTGAAGTTATACTACAAAGCTACCATAATAAAATCAACATGGTATTGGAATAAAAATAGATCTGAAGATCAATGGAATAGATTGGAAGATACAACCACAACCACAAACACACTCAACCACTTTCTCTTTGATAAAGGGGCCAAACATGTTCACTGGAAGAATGATAGTCTCTTTAATAAATGGTGCTGGAAAAATTGGCTATCCATATGCCAAAAACTAAAACTAGACCCATGCTTATCACTATGTACTAAACTAAAATGTAAATGGGTCAAGGATCAAAATATTAAAACAGAAACACTAAATCTGTTGGAAGACAAAGTCAGTAAAAATCTTGAAGACATAGGGATAGGTAGAGAATTCATGAACAAGAATCAAAGCACACGGGAAATACTTCCGAGAATCAGTAACTGGGGTCACATCTTATTAAAGAGTTTCTGCATGTTGAAAGAGATCTCCAGCAGAGTAAAAAGAAAACTCACAAACTGGGAAAAAATCTTAGTGAACTGTCCCTCAGACAAAGGACTTCTGTCTAGAACTTGTAAAGAATTAAAAAAAATCAGACCCTCAAAATTCAAAGACCCCATCCAAAAATGGGCATCTGAAATGAATACACAGTTCTCAGATGAAGAAATACAAATGGCAAATAAATACATGAAAAAATGTTCATCATCATTAGTCATGAGAGGAATGCAAATTAAAACCACACTGAGATTCCATCTCACTCCAGAAAGAATGGCCAGGATAAAAAACAAAAACAAAAACAAAAACAAAAAAACTACCAACAACAAATGCTGGAGAGGCTGTTGGGAAAAAGGAACTCTTCTGCACTGTTGGTGGGAGTGTAGACTGGTACAACTACTGTGGAGGTCAGTCTGCAGATTCCTCAAAAAGCTGGGTTTGGAAGTCCCATTTGACCCGGATTTTCCACTTCTAGGCATATTCCCAGAAGAATTGAAAACATCATGCCATAGTGATATATGTGCACCCATGTTTATAGCAGCACAACTTTTAATAATGAGATCTTGGAAACAACCTAAGTGCCCAGCAACTGAGGAATGGATAAAAAAGTGGTATTTTTATACAATGGAGTACTACTCAGCTATAAATAGTGATCACAATTAGATATTTATAAATAAATGGGTGAAACTTGAGACCATACCGTACTCGTAAGTAAAATAAACCAAACTAACATGTATAAATACTGTATAGTCTCCCTAGTGTGAGAAATGGCTAGAGTACATAAGATTTTATGGTAATCATGATTCCCCATTACATAGCTTTGAAGCCTTTTAATGTTTTCATTCATCAGTTGGAATGGTTTTATTGTTTTGTTTGACTTTATTATGTGTGATTTTATGAACAGCTATTTTGAAGAAACAAAACATTATGGCAGCCATTGTTGATTTAATATCATCTTGCTTTGAAGTCCTACCATGCTTTTATTCTTCTATTACCATTGGCTCTATCATGTTGTGTCTTATTGGGATTTTAATATATGTGATAGTATAAACAAATTTTTTTATGGAAAATGAGATATTATAGTAGCCATTGATCATTTTGTTATTTGGTTCAGAGCACCCTGTAATTCTTTCATTCTTTTGAATGGTTTTATACTATTTTGTTATGTTTGATATTATTGTATTTGAAGCCATGCTCAACTATTACAAACAAAGAGATATTATGCTAGCTATTGTTAATATCCAGTTGTCTTGTTGTAAAGTGCTGTGTTGCTTATGTTGTTCTGATCTGTTTTGTTGTGTCCTCTTTTGTTTTATTCTCTTTAAAATAAAAAAACCCTTCCATTAACTTTCAACCTATCTTCATAAGTATTTTTGTCTTGTAGAAGTTCTTAATAATTATCTTTGCACATAAAACATAGTATTAAAATTAATTTTCTTTCTTTTTTTAAAAAAACAAGGTCTTACTATGCAGTCCAGGCTGGTTTTTGAACTCACTCTGTAACTTAGGCTGGCATTGAACTCATAGCCATGTTCCTGGCTCAGCCTTCTGAGTACTGAGATCACAGGTGTGCTCCACCACACCTGGCTAAAATTAACTTTCACAATTATTTGAAGTACTCTGGAATAGGACTTTTGTAATAATGACACACATATTCCATCTGCCTGATAGTGCAACAATGAGCTCAGCAATATTCTGGCAGCTGAATGATGAGAAATGACTGCAATTGGACAAGAACACTTAAAATCTATTCTTTTATCTCTTTTGAAATAAGCAGTACATTATTAACCACAGTCAACATTCTGTGCATTCTCACTTAAACTTTGTATACTTTGATCAACCTCGCCCCTTTCCCCATCTACTTTCACACTGTTCTATTCTCTATTTCTTTGAATTTCGTTTTTAAAAAAATTCAACAGATAACAAGTTCATGAAGTATTTATCTGCTTCACTCATTTCACTTGGCAAAATGTCATCCAAAATTATTAACAGTGCCACAAATGGCAAGATTTCCCTGATTTTAAAGACTGAATAGTTTTCCATTACACTTACTCTGAAATTCAATGGAAATTTTGAGTGCATAAGTATGAAGAGTAGAAGGAGAAATAAATAATTTTGGAGCATGAAGTCCTTCATGGGAAGAATTGGTTATGCAGGTGTGGGTCTGGAGGTGAGAGTCTGGAGAGAGGAGCAGGGAAGGGAGGAGAAAGCAGTGGACAGAGAGAATACTAAAATAATAGCCTTCCTCAATTTCTGATTTTTTTCTAGACCCATTCTTAAACACAAAAAATGGAAGAAAAATTTATCTTTTGGTCTTTTTTTCCCCTCACACCTGCATGGACATAGCTCACCTCATAGACTTGTAATAAATGATAAGAATAGCATAGAAACTATTTATAACTATGAAGGCAAGAGTGAGTCACTCATTTAAAAGTTCACTTTGGTATAATAAGCAAGAGATGCATAACCTGCATGATTATATTCTACTTACCTATATTAATCAAAAGGGATAGAGGACTGGCAAGTTAAAAACAATCAGTACACCAAATATTTCTAGATTTTAAGCTTCTTGAGTTTAGGGACCGAGTCTTTTATCACAGACTTAGTGACCACTGGTTCTGAGGCTCTGTGGAATTAATAGATGAATGGATGTGTTTGGCATTAAGATCAAGTCAGTGATGTGCTTATTTGTCCCTCTTCACTTTACTTCACTCTTCCCCTTTTCACCTTTTTCTTGGCCTTCTTCTTGTCCCTTTTTGACTGTGTTCTATTTTCTTTTCTTTTTTAAAAAATTTATTTTGAAGGTAGTAAAATACAACAGAATAAGACAGAACAAACCCAATCGAGACAATGCAGTGAAATTGGTACAAAACTTCAGAGTAAGATACCAGGATAACAGTAATAGGTAACATAATATGTGTTGTTATCTCCATAATAGTTGTCCATTCAATCAGGTATAGCAAAATCAACCCAAAACCACAACATTATAAAATCCATCAAAACAGAATATTGACTAGAGCAAAACAATCAGAACAAAGCAAAAACAGTGAAAACAATATTTTCCTTCAAAAAGATGGTAGAAGGAAATACCCCATATTTGCTATATTGGATACAGTCATCCTCCCAAGAGATGCTCAGACCGCTGGTCCCCAGTTGCTAACCTTGGGGGGGCAGGGAATGGGATGTTTGATTCTCAGCCCACGCAGATAAGCTCATGGGAGACGCTGACTGGTTGTCTTCCTGGCTCGCCAGCCCAGGCCACTTACCAGGAAGGAAGGTGTGTTGCTTTCTATTTTCTGAGGTAAGAGTAGTCATGAAGGTTTGGGTTGGGGACACAAAATTCAGGCCAGTTTATGTTAAAGGCACAGGCAACCTGGAATCAAAGGAAGAATCAAACAGTCAAGCCAATGAAGGAGGCTTAGAGCTGAGTCTGTTCTGGTGCTCTGCCATTAAAGATAGCTACTTACATTTTCAACTGACCTTTTGGTTCAGATGTTTTTGGTCAGTGATTTTGCTTCACTTCTCTGGTTTTCTGAATTTGGTCACTTCTCTGGTTTTAGCATTTGAGGACAGGAAGGGTAGAGTCCTCTGGGCCTAGGGTCTCCCTTTTGGGTCGACAGAAGGTTACTGTATTATTTTACTATGACTGCTGTAGTGGAGTCCAAGACTCTGACAACTTAAACAACTAAAATTGATAATTCTGAAGGCTGGATGTCCAGAATTAGGGTCTCTCTGGGTCTGGCTCCTTCTGATGGCTGTGCAGAAGGATTGTCGCAGACCTCTCTCTTTGGCTAATAGACCATTGCTTTTATTATCCTCACATCACCTTCTCTCTGTTACAAGTCTGCATCCAAGGTTTTTATTTTTATAGAGTTACCAATCATATTGGAAAAGGGACCTTGCTAGTGATTCTTTGCAACACAATTGGCTTTATAAAGATTTTATCTCTAAAAGAGTCACATTCTAAAATACTGAGGGATAAGACTTCAGCATATTAACTTTTTAGCTTATAATTTTTTGGGGTGGGAACCCAAAATTTAGCCCATAGAAAGTGAATTCTTAAGAACTTTGACAGAGAAGTAACTGCAGATGAATGTTTGGCTAATGAAGAGAAGACGCTATTAGACACATGCCTTACATCTCCTTGTAAAAATGAAAATATTTATTTTTAAAATACTAGAAAAGACTTTTTCCTTAGAAAGGGCCATGAATTTCTTTTTAACATTCTTGACATGTCTTAAGAAACCTAAAATTAATCCTAACTTGATTTAGGAAGTTATCTGTGTCCCTAATTCATTTGTGAGGTGTGTGTTACATATGGGGTATAGTAATTATTCCTGACATTGGAGCCTCGCTCTTGATTTCTCAGAGAATACCAAACCAAATCAACATAAAAAGTCTCAAACAAGGCATACAAAATTAATCTTATGCTCCAGTTTCAATTATTCATCATCCCTGGGGCAGGAGGAATAGATGCCAGAGTCAAAACAATAGACTCACTGATACAGCGTTGGGTACAACAGAGACAAGAAGAAAGTGACAGAGGAAATATGTATGCAGCACCAGCCGTCCCCGTGGCTGCCTTTGAATTCGACTAGGTAGCAGCAGCCCCCACGGGTAGAGTCACAGTGCTCATAAACTATGCAAGTGCACTGCAAGTGAGGAACAAACGTGAAAACAGAAAGAGGGGTGGAAGGAGACGAACTCTGCTGGCGTGCTTGAATTGCTGCTCACGCAGCAAAGGAAGAGTATCAGACGTAACATGATAGGAAGCTTGGGATGGACCAAGCAGACTTTAGGAGCTCAAGTCTGTTCTTCTGGACCCTTATTTTAGAAATGGGAAGCTAATTCCATGGCAAGGACTTTGTTGTGTATATAAGTATACACACTCACACAGAGATATATTTAGAATTCCCATAACCACTGTAACTGCCATTTAGTTTAACTTAGGAAAAGAGTTGTTTCAATGAAATAACAAGATCAAACACATAAAGTCAGCTTACATACCAGCAGGTGACAGAACGTGAATTGTTCTTCTTTTCTAGGGTGACAGTGACAAGGATCCACTTTCAGACTTCCCAGAGCAAGCTCACCTCCATCATTTGTCAGTAATATGTGAACCTCCTCATGAGAAGGCTGACCAATGTGCTCTTTCTATTGAAATAAGAGGGCCAATATGATTTTTGCTGCTGTTCTACGGTGTCAAAAGTTTGTAAATCACATCATTTTTATGAATTTTGTAAGTACATGTACTGAAGTCTGAAAATTCCGAAGAGAGGTTAGAAAGACCTTGGAATAAAAAAGTACTTTTGTTCTAGCAAAGTGCATTTCCCCATTGAGCTCCATCCATTTTATGAAGTACATTATTTTGGTAGGAGAATGTAATAGTTGATGAATGAAAACTTAGTGCTGCTTTGATTTCCCTTTTTTTCATGGCTACATTGGGTAGATAGAATGTGTATTATTTTGTGCTCACTCCCTATTCACCCTAGGAGAGTTTGAGAATTACATCCTTCTAGGCCTTGAGGAAAAGAGTCAATTTATTAGTTGGTTTTCCTTGTAGTGGACCAAAAAGTCAATCAGAAATCAAATAAAAAGAAAAGACTAGTGAGATTTCCTGGAGAAGCAGAGTTACTTGGAAGAAGAGGGAAGATAGGTGACCAGCTCACTCTACTATAAAGAAAAAGAGGTCTGGGTTAAGATGACCTGGAAAGGGGTCAGAAGAACTAGAGTATTACGGTGGTATTCCCTGGCAGCTCCCCAGGAAACTGAAGGGTGGCTGGGTAACACAGCAAAAGCCTGTAATGCCAGGACAGGGCCTCAAACAAATCCTCCACATTGACCAAGATGGCCTGTTTGTTCAGTATGGCTAAAATTTAAACAAGTTATTTGATAAAAAGATCTTCCTTTTGTTTTTAGAGTATTTACTTTAGAAAATTTGTAAATTACTATTCTTGTTCTTTTCTCCACACTTTATTAGTACATTTTACATATATGTAACAACCATATTAATTATAGGGGATTTGTACCTGTACATGATGTATTTTGATTCCACTTTTTTTACCCCAGTCCCCTCCCCTCCCTTCAACCCTTTTTCTCCTTCCTATTTACAAAGCATTGCTTTCATTTTATTCTTTTAAAATAATTTTTTCCCTTTCTTTTTTCCCTTCCCCCTCCCTAGTTCCTCTTTTCTAGTTGGACTTCATTTACTCCAGTCTTGGGGTTTCAACCAGGGCCTTGCACATACTAGTCAAGTGCTCTACCACTAAGTTACATCCATAGCTTGGGTTCCCTTTTCCATTTCACGGTATCTATTGTATGCTGTGGTCCTTATTTATTCTTTCAGATTCTCATATCACAGAGACAATACAATATTTACACATGTGTGTCTGATTTATTTCACTTAATAGTGTGGTCTCAAGTTGCATCCTTTTACTTAGAAATGTCTCAAGTTTATTCTTCTTTATGGTTGTGTAGTACTCCATTGTTTTAAAAACCCACATCATTTTTTTTTACCCATTCCTTGGTTGATGGACATTTGGGTTATTTCCAAGATTTAGCTATTACAAACTGCTGCTATAAACATAGGCACCTATTGCTCTAGTATGATAGTTTTAATTCTTCTGGAAAGATACTCAGAAAGGGACTGACTGGGTCAAATGGGACCTCTAATCCTAGATTCTTGAGGAATTTCCACACTGACTTCCACAATGTTGTAAATTATTTTTCTTGAAATTGGGGCACCATCCCTTTAACATGTGACATCAAGAAATATGGAACCCACATCAATTTCCCTTTTAATATTGACCTTCTGTATCTCTCTACTTTCACAGCCCTTAAAAACTCTCATTTTTTATTTCAACAAACAAGTCTTACATCTTTTCTCTATTGTAACAGTCCTAACTGTTATATGTTATATGCAAATAGCCAGCCTTACCAGTTTAACTCCTGCTGGTGTAATTTTTCTTTGACAGAACACCAAGGCCAAAAGAAAAGAATACAGATAAGGGACCATGTGGACATTAACAAGAGTACTGCATAGGTAATCAATGTGAGAGGTGATCAACAACCTAGGAGACCTTCTCCTGAATTCTTCAATACTATATATAACACAAAATGTGGTACAGACTGGAGGAACCCTAATAATAGTGTGTTAAATTTCTTATCAATCCAGCAACAGGGAAGTTCATAGTAAAGTTTACCTTCTCACATATACATGCTAGATTATGTTATTACCATCACTGGGGGTGATTCAATGAATTCACCAAAAGAAAAGATATGGATCTCAAAATGATTGGCTGCATTGGTTTTTGATTGTTGTCACAGAAAAAATTCCAAGGAGCATCAGTGAAAGAGATGCTATTAATCAGAGTTTAAAGAAGTACACACTCAAAGAAAATACTATGCAGGCCCTAAAGAGAGAGCTAATTTATGAATGTATAGTATCTTTAAGGGATTGAATGGAGTAGAACTGGAAGAACAAACAAACCTAGGGAATCAACATGAGGAGTATACCTCTTTGTAACCTTGGGTATCACTGTGTCCTGAAGCTGCAGTTTTCTTAAAAGTATAATTTTAAAATTATGATTATTTCCTTTCTGCCTATCTTTATTTCTGTTCTATGCCATTATTACTGTCTCAAAACCCTACTTCTGGGGACTATTTGTATCCTACCTTAATTAATATGTTGAAGCCCTGATGCCCAATGTGAGAATATTAGGATCTGGAGCCCTTGAGAGGTAATCAGGCTTAGATGAGGTCATGAAGCTGGGTCCCCATGATAGGATCTGTGCCCTTGTATAAAAAGGGACAGGCAAAAATTGACTGTTTCCACAGCATGAAGACCCACACAAGAATGTGGTCATATGATCAGTTGGTATCCTAATTTCCAAGTTCCATCTTCCAGAATAGTAAGAAACAAATTTCTGTTTCTGTTCAGGCTACCTGGTCTGTTGAGTTTTGTCATAGCAAACCTTGCTCTGATGCCTGTCAGTGAAGAAAGAGCAAAAGGATGCTCAGATTGAGTTTATGAATAAAGAGATATGAGGGTAAGGTAGAGCCCAGGGAACCTCAGGAGAAGCCAAGAAAAGTTAAGGGGGTTAAGTTATAGAGTAGAAGATGAAAAGTGGTGACTTTGGGAAATGAAGAAAGCATTTAAAAGAGATTACAGTAAAGTAGGAACTGTTATAAGGGTTGGGCACAAAGACTCATGTTTAATTTTGGAGCTGGCCCAGAATTTTAAAAAATCTGTCAAGCTGCTCTTGCATCATGGTATCATTAGTAATAGTGATGTTAATATCGTATGATTATTAAGTTTTGATAGTTCAGATATGTTTTCTATTTATATTCTCACAATAACCGGAAATTTATTAAGATATCATAAGTCTTAAAGTAGTAATGAAACTGCCATTCACTTTTAATCCTTTTTCCCTTTTCTCAGCATTTGTGAACAAGCCTGATAATCTTTTAAAATATTAAATTCCCACCACTTCTCAACACCTCCACAGTTATTACCACATCCTAGGCCATAATTATCTCTTGCCTATCATCTCTTCTGCAGAGAGAAGCATAGGCAATTTGAAAATGCATATTAGATCCTATGTCTCAACTGCTTAAATCCTCTATTGGCTTCCTATCACCTTTAAACTAAATCCCAGTTGTTTAGCGTGGTATAATCTGCCTCCTACCCACATCTGTAGTCATGTTTTAGACCTCTACCTGGAAATAGTCTCATTGGCAGTATCCTTTACACCAAATGATTTTCCATCAGCCTTTTATTGCCTCATCCTCTCATTCTTAACTTAAATGGCCTGTTTCCAGACCAATTATTCTAGCCAAATATACAGTAAATATTACTGTCTTTTCATTAACACACTTCTATCTGAAATTCTTATTTAATATTTGTGTAATTATTTACTACCCTCCCCAGATTCCAGTGAAAGCAGAGATGTCATTTGTTTCTTGTGCATTGTTTAATCCCTAGTACCAAATTGGGAGTGCATGGCTTGACCAAGGATGTTTGTTACAAAGCAATAGTCAAAAGTCCAGTAGTGTTCCAGTTGATCACCATGTTTATGTGAGCTTAATCATGCTACAGTGCTTGTTTTTGTCACCATTCTAATGCTGGGGCAAAATACACAACACATACAGCTTAAAGGAGCAAAGGTTTTATTTTGGCTTAGAGTTTTCATCTGTACTCAGGGGGCTCCAAGATAGAACCATGGCAGAAGGCTATGGTGGAGGACAGTTGCTCACTTCGTGACAGCCAGGAAAAGTCAAGAGGGCAGGGAAAGAGCTGGGGTAGGGGATTCGGGGGCAAGAATGTCCTTTATGGCAACATCCTCCGTGATCTACATCTTCAGTCTCCCTCCTCAAAAGCCATTTAGCTATACAAGTGGTTTTTTTTTTTGTTTGTTTTGTTTTTTTTTTGTACTGGGGATCGAACTCACGACCTTGCATTTGCCAGGCAAGCACTTAAGCCACTGAGCTAAATCCCCAGCCCTGAGCTATACAAGTGTTACCTGCCTTCATGGTCCAGTCACCTCTCAAGGCTCTGCCTCTGAGTATTGAGGATCAAGCCATCAATATCTAAGTCTCTGGGGAACACTTCCAATTTAAACCACAGCAGTATTTTATAGCGTATTTCTATTTCTTTATTTCACTAATGTCATATGATGGCAGAATTTAATCTTTAGCATGGGCATCAAGGCTGTCTGCAAACTTTACTCCTGCCTACCTATCTGACTTCATTTCTCCAAAGTTCTTCCACTTCCTTCTATGGGCTCAATGTACCAGCCATAGTACACACAAATCCTATGGTTCCTCTGAAGTGCTAAGCACTGTTATTGCAGGCATGCTTTCACAACTGCCCTGCCAGAAATAACATTTTTCCCCTTTTTCAATCTAGGTACATCTTAAATATCATATGACCTCACATGTAATTTCCGGAAAGCACACTTTGACTTCCTGTCTCCCAATCAGCAGCAGCTGTGAATAGGACAGTTCTGTAGCACATGTCTCCACGCTCTCAGATCTCACTACTACAGTGCCTATCTTGCCAACACCGGCTTCCTGTTGCCACTGCCTCTTTTGCTCATCCTCTTCTTGTTCACACACAGGGTAAGAATGCTGAGAAAGTAAAGACCCAGCTCCCTGACCGTGAAGTTTGTGTTCTACACTAAGGCCCGGAGATTCTGAGCAGGTGTAAAACCACTAGCTCACAGCGGTACTTTGCTTTTTATTGCACCCTTTACTGGCTGCCTTTGCTATCTTTCTTACTTTTCAACTTCTCAGCTTGTGTTTCCTCCACCTCCCGAATGAATTGTTTTTAATCACATCCTTGCATTAGGTCAGTTTCTTGGGGAAACAACTAAGAAAGCATGCTGCCGCATCTTTCAAAGTTTCTTATAATTGCTTTTGACCTGGCTAGAGTGCCTTGGAGAGTGGGGTTTGCATTTCCTGTGTTCCTCACACCCAATAAAGACATTCTACCTAGTAAGGATGTAGCAAGCATTCATGAAATCAGTGGACAGGGCTTAATAGACAACCTGCTGTGCCAAACTGATAAGTAAGATTTCTTAATCCAGGAGGGAAAGAAATAGATATTTCTTACATGGTCTGGTTTTGAAATACAGTTCTGAAATACGGAACCCTACAGTTTCTTGCTTGTTAGTTGAGATTTGCTGGATAATTTTTTTCCTAGCTCTAAGTTTGTTCATTTCTTGGCACTGATTAGTCATAACTTTTAGTGGCTCTCAGTGTTCTGGGTTGCTCCAAAAGTGAACCATTCTAAAGTTAATCTAATAATGACCTTTTTCTTTATAGTGTTGTGATTTCTAAATTTACTTTTAATTTTGGGAGTAATGCCTTTTGTTCTTCATTTCAATTTTGATTATTGCTTTCCAAATCTCTTTAGAAAAAGACCACAGAGTTTTGTAGAACAGGATGATAATAGTTAACAACAATGTACCCCATTTTAAAACCACTTAGAATTGATTTTAGGTGTTTTTACCACAAATAAGTCTGTGAGATAATACATATGCTAACTAAATTAACTGGTCATTCCACAATGTACATGCCCTTTACAACATCACATTGTACAGGATAAATATATACAACTTTTGTCAATTGAAAAAATTAAATACTGAAAAAATTTCACAGAGGAAAATATTTTTTTATTTATGATAAAATTGGTGAACTTTATTTCTGAATATTAGTGATCAGTAAACATAGTTATAATATTTATTAACAATATAGTTTCTCTGTAAAATAGACAAATATAAAAATCAAAACTAAAAATCCAAGAAAATGTTTATCCTCAATATTATCCATTGGAGGAAAAATATTTTAAACTCCTTTCTGATGCTAAAGTCAAACTGCATTCCATAGGGACTAAAACTCCCCCTGCTGGAGCAGATAAACCTGTCTCAGCCCCTCTTTATATTAATTTTTACTACTATTTTCTCTTTCTCCAGAGCCCTGATCTTCGATTATTTCAAAAGGTTGTGATTTTTGCATGTGCAAATATTCTTCCAAATGATTTTTTTATATTTTTAACTTCACTTTTTATATTGCTGCTGTTGTTTATTAAATACTCTCTGTTCCCTTTCTCCTTCTTCCTGAACATTCTTGTTCCATCCACACTCGACTTAGCCTCATTCTTGATGTCAGGATGTGGCAAATGTAATCTCCCCTTACTCAGAAGCTTCACGGGCATCTGTGATTTGACTTGCCAGGTCTCCATGCCCACCATGCCTTAACGGTTGCTTTTATTTGACCTGAGTCCCAACATGACTGACAGGGACATCAACTTTCACATAATCTTCAATCACACAGGGTGGAGGCACAACACTCTGTTCACAGAGATGTGAATGACGTGTTATGTTGGCAGCCAATGAAATTTTTTGAGGGGTGGTTGTTTTAATTTTATTTTTTTTAATTTTAAAGAGGGTAAAATTAAACACAACAAAACAAAATGGAACACAAGAAAGCAATGTAAGATGCATAAATTTCAAAGCAAGACAATCAGAGATCTTCACTATCTCTCATACTGACTCTTGTTTTCTTCCAAATACTTGTCCATATCTTCACATATAGAGAATTCACATGAAACAACATAGTATGGAACTGATCTGAACAGGATGAGGAAGGTGTTTTAGGTCTTCAAGACCAGACAATAGGGAAACCAACTATGGCTGTCATAGTGTCCCTCATTCTCTTCAAAACAGCAGTCCATACCTTCATGTATGTTGAACTTAAACAAAACAAAACAGGATAAAATCACTCTGATCAAAAAATGATAGTATTGCTGGGTTTCATATCATGACACTACAGAGTCACCACTGGTTACTTTAGTGTCACTTTTTCTTCAAAGTAGTTGTTCATTTCATCATGAGTTATATAATTGGTTCTCATAAACTTCATAAGTTCTATGCATGTTTATAAGTTCTACACATGCATGAGTCTCTACATGTATATCTATCCTTTCTGTATTAGCAGGAAAAACAAAACAAAGCAAGACAAAACAAAACAAATTCCTAGAAAAATGTGAAATGAAAAAGTCATATAAAACCACAATACAAGGTGATATACAATGGTTACTATGATGTCTCAGCAGTATATAACAATTTTAGTAAAAAAAAAACACCATTGGAGACATTATAAGACTTCAAAAGCAGGTAATAATCAAACTAGAGTGAGTATCCTAGTGAATCTTGTCATCTTCAATATAGTTGCCTATACTGTAAGATTTGATGCTATCAATCATAACAGATTCAAATAAAATCAATCAACACAAAACAACAATCTAACAAACCAGATTCAAATAGGATCAGTCATAATAAGACAGTGTAAGTTATACAGAGCTTCAGATTAAGTTAATAGGAAATTAAGGATGATTACCATAATATATCTTGCTATTTTTGGGACAGCTGTCTGGTGCCCTCAAATCTACTGTAAGTAGACAAACTGGAAAAGAATATAATCCATCTAAACAGAGTGGTGAGAATAATGTAGATTTTAAATATTGTTACCCTATTAACAATATCTTATACCTTCCTTTTTTAGAAAATTCCTCCTCTTTCACTTCCACAGGGTGCACTGCACATTTTGGGTCCCACTAATTCCCTCAGTTTTTAGATTGGGGGAAGCAACCTGCTATTTATCCTAACTGCTTCTGAACCTTCTGACAACTTGATCTCAAGTTGTATCCCTTTATCTATAAAAGCCTCAAGGTTTTCCTTTGTTGTAGCTGAGTAGTTCTCTACTGCACAAAAGTATCATGTCTTCTCAACCTTTCTTCAGGTGCTGGTCGAATTGCCTCTATTTCTCTCTCTGGTTCCCTGTCACATAGAGCATTGTTTTCTCATATTTAAACTTTCTGTCCATAAACCCTCTTTCAGGTTAATTATGTTTCGAATACAGAGCATCTCAATGGACCCTATCTCCTGATCTACTCTGCTTGTGTTTCTTTTTGTTAGTATATCAAGGCCATCTATGTTAGAGATTACAGCCAACCTTCTCTGCCTCACTTCCGCTATTCTATTTTTCTGCCATTGGTTATCTATTTTTGTCTTTAATTCCACTGTCTGCTCCATTCATTGAGGCCTCTCTGCCTCAATGGCAGAGTGGCAGAGTCCTAGTATTCTTTTTTTCTCTCTCTAGAATGTCCTTCAGTATTTTTTGTAGGGTGGGATTGGTGGTCACAAATTTCCCCAGTTCCTCTTTGTCATGGAAGCTTCTTGTTTCTCCATTAATTTCTAGACAGTTTTGCAGGGTACATCAATCTGAGCTGGAGGTTATTTTCTTTCAGGGCTTGAATTATTTCACTCTAAGCTCTTCTGATTTGATAGTCTGTGTGGAGAAGTCTGCTGTGATTTTTGATGGGTCTTCCTTTACAGGTGATCTGTTTCTTTTCTCTGAAAGCTTTTAATATTCTGTTCTTATATTTATTTTCTGTGATCTTGATTGTTATGGTTCTGGTTGTAGCTCTGTTTTGGTTGTAGGTGGCTGGAGCTCTGTATGCTTCATACATCTGCATATCATTTCCTTTTGTCATGCTTGGGAAGTTTTCCTTAATAATTTCTGTGAATAGTCTTTGCAATTCCTTTGTTTTGACTCCTGTTTCTTCATTCACATGTTTTATTCTTAGGTTATATATCCTCTTGTCATCTTCTAGCCTTTGTATTATTACTGCCTGTTTACTTGTTATTTTTAAGAGATCTTTCCTTTCACAATCATACATTACAAACCTGTCTTCAAGTTTTGAGAGTCTATCCTTAGGTTCTTTCAAGCAGTTTTGCCAGCTTTCAATGGAGCTTTTAGTTTCCTGGTAATCTCTTTGAATCTGCTTCATGTATTCTAGGTTTTCTTTATATTTTTCCTCAAAAGTTTCTCTCCTTCTTTTGTGTTCTTCCATACTTCTGTCTGTGTCTTCTTGAGAGGTGCTTAGCATTTCTTTTATTAATTTACTTATATCTTGCTTAACTTGAATTAATATTTCAGTTTTGAGCTCATTTATGAGGTCCCAAAGAGATCTCTTTATGTCCACTCATGCCGTGTTTGATGTTGCATGTTTGCTGCCCTCAATGTCTTTTGTAGTTACCTCTCCTGGATCAATATTCTCAGGGTTGGGGCCTGGGGGCCTTTTCTTATTTGTTTCTCTTGTCATGTTTTTGGTTCCTTCGATGCAAGTGTATAGTGTAGTTCCCAGCCCTTTTTCTTGTTGGTTTTAGTTCTCCTGGAACATGAAGGCTAGGGGTTTCTGCCCTCTCCAGTTTGCTGTCAGCCACTGAGGGTATGCTGGCCCCTCCCCTCCGGGCCAGCCAACCTTCACAGGCCTTCACTGCATTAGTGCGTGCTGTGCGAAGGGAATCAGTTTGGGATGACTTATTGGTTCACAGCCAGGGATGTGACCCAGGTTGAGCTAATCTTACCAATCTGCTCTGGGAGGGGAGCAACCAACTGAAGTCACTGCTGTTCCCAGTTGGGGCTGTCCTGCCCAACTCCCACATGTTGTCCAGTTAATCACCCCTTACCCATGAGAGGGTCTTATTCCCAGCACTCACTGCTAGTTAATGCCGGTCCCTCTCTGGCTCGGTTCTCTGTTGGGCTCTCCGACCTCCGACTTCAGCACAGCTGTGGTATGAGTTCATGGCAGCTCCATGTGACTCGTGAGCAGGGCGGCTCAAGCCAGTCACATTGGCACAGGTTCAGGCACTCAGGCCAGTCTTGGGCACGAATTCAGGTAGCTTGGTGAGAGTGCCGTGCTTGCAGATCTTAGCTTCTCTAATGGTAGCCCTGGGACTTCATATTCGAGAAGCTCATTTCCCTTCAGTTTCTTCCCGGGTTGAGAGAATCCATCTCCCTCTGTCCAGACCTCTCCAGTATGTTCTATTCTGGTGTGTGAGCTGTCCCTCTCAGAGAGGCTCCGTATCCTGCTGCCTACCAGCCTGCCATCTTTTTCCCCAGTTCAGGGTGATCAGTTTATATACAACATCATCATCCTAACAACTGACATATAGAGGAAGTCTCCATATGCATAAGTAAAATAATCAAAATTTTAATAATCAATGGTTGGGTTAATACTTGGCAATATATTCATTAGCAATAGTAGAATTCAAAAATTGAACTCATAAAATATTATTAAGCTGAAATACTTTAAAAATGAGGTATCAGTAAGTTTTCACTTCGTGTTTCTTCCTTTTTGAATTCTGAATTATTATATTTGTCCAGTACACATACTAATACCCCAGATGACCTGAATTAATTTTTACTAAAGAAATACAATTTTAAAAAATGACCTTTTTGGCTGTTTCATCAAAATGTCAGAAAGCCCATGAGACTAATTTGTAATTTATATTGTCAGGCACATGCTGTGGGAAAGAGAATAGAATTCACCTTTCTTATACTGAGGGCATTTGTAATCTGACACATGACAGGTGATTTACAAGCACTCGATTAAATTTAACTACAACACCTTGATGTGCCAGTCTACTCTGTGGTTAACCACCGAAGACTGGAGAAGTACCATGGTAGAACAACTTGACTGTAGGACTTCCCATTTCCTTGTCATCTTTTGCAAATTGCCTACATGTTCTTAATTAGGTTAATAATATGGTCTAGGGATCTACTGGTATGATCTCTCCTCTAAGAAGTTCGCAGTCTTAAGTGAAATAGAAAATTAAATAGTTAAATAGAAAGGTTAATATGAATCAGGAAAAAAGGTAAAAAGACATCATTCTGCCTATCAGTGAGGAAAGAATGTTTGATGCCCTTTTTGTGCTAAGAGATATGATCAATAGCATGATGATTATGTTAATCCTCGAGGGAAGAAGAGTTTTCAATGCATAGTTTGATTTTGCCTAAACTAATGCTGATGATGATCTTTGTTGAACATTTACTAAATTTTAGCTTCTAACAAAGGTGCCAATAATCTTTCATGCAAATTATACTTCTGAGCTTACTAGCTTCTAATTATATCTTAATAAATATATTTTATTACTAGAGCAAAATGGATTTTTAGGGAAAATAATGTGAAATTCTGGAAATTTTGTTTTGGGCAGAGAAGAGCATTAGCCCTGTCTTATCACATTGCCATCCTGTTGCACTGCAGCTTGTGTATAGCATGCTAAAATAAACTTTTTGTGTGTGTGAAAAAAAAAAGAAAAGAAGAAGAAGAAAAGATAAGAAATATAATATGGAAGTATACAATCTTAACACTTTTACAGAGAAGCTTGAATTTGGAATAGATGCCTGTAGTGCCTACTTCTTTTTGAGGGGCACAGCACTGTTCTAGTTTTAGGTTTATGCTACCTTTGAGTTACTCTGGAAGCTTTAGCTTTTTTTTTCCCTGTTGTTAAAAGGCTTATAAGGTGAATTCTAACATGCCTAACACCCTGTTAATTTTAAGACAAAAAATCCTATTAGTCCATCATTGAGATCAGGAAGCTCCAGCATGCCAGTTAAATCCAGCCACTGTTGGGAAAACAGTTTTATTGGAACATGGTCACACTCTGGTTTATGTGTTGCCTACAATAGAAAGGACACAGCTAGCAAAGTCTAAAATTGTTTTCATCCGACTATTTTTGAAATGAGACTGGGAAATCCTGAGCTATTAGCTGTAGATTGATCAGTGACGGATTAGGACTTTTCTACTTTAATATTTGAAATCTTATTTGAGCATTATTTGGATTCCTAGAGTAAATCTAAATTGGTAAGCAGTTTGAAATAAAATAATACGTTATAGGAGAAAGCCTCCTTGGTTAGGAGACTTAAAGGACTTGTGCCATTTTGTTTATTCATCTGTTCAACAAACCTGAAACTGTGGGATCTTTTTGTTTTCACTGTCAGAAACTCTTGGTAAACAATGTGTAGCTATATATTAAGGAAAAATACTGTGTGACTAGTTTAGTGGTGTTAAAATCAGAAAAAAATATTTAAATGTTAATGAATTTCTTAAATTACCTTTAAACATTTATCAAATATCTTTTAAAAATGGTCATACACTGGGAAGAAACAAGAAACAAGAGAAGTGAATTTTTTAAGACTTTCATTTAAAGAGAAAAAAAAGCAAAGCAGAAAAAAAAAGGGAAGCAACAATACGGAATTCCAAAAATAAATAAATAAATAAACACTAAGAAATCACTCGTTGATAAATTATATAATGTCATCTTAAAAATAGTTGTTCAAGTTACAAAATTAAAGCATACAAAGTGGACATTCAAACAGTGAGACTGCAAACAGTTCTGCTCAATGATTCAACAAAAACTTAATAATACGGTCATCTATCTTACACACTTAAACATACATGCAGTTATATCCTTTAGAGCACTTTCTTTTCCCCTCTTTTTGACAATAGCAACTACACATGAGAATCAAATTTTTTAAAAAATACAATTCATGTTTTACTCTTCTTTAATACTCCCTTTCTGCAGTCTGATTGCAGTCAGTTTCTATTCCATCTATTGATATCTTCTTTATATTTCTGCACCAAAGCATCTATCATCTCTACCGGGACAATCTGTAATTGTCCAGGCACTTATGTCACTCAGCCTCAAAAAATGCTAACATTGATTTTTGAATTGTTGGTTCGTGTTCTTGTGTTTATAAGACACTGTCATGATTACTTGACAAATCTACCGAAGTGAGCCACATCTGTTCGTTTTGAGTCTGCACAGCTGGAAGTTCCTTAGATTCGGTACTAAATTTTTTATGTGAGTATAATTTTTAGTTGCCTATTCCATCTGTATTTGTGCAAATTACAGTGTTATTTATAAGCAAGTAAATAATTATTTTTAAGATAACATCTGCACTTCAGTCTGAATATCAGACACCTGCAAAGTCAGCTTGCTTTGAATGAAAGGCCAAATAGTGCTTGTATCAGAACATAGCCTGAAATAAATTTTTGTCATTTGTGTGCATATTGATCTCCATTTGAATTTGAGACATTTATTTATTAGTGATTGGTCTTAGATATGCTTTTTATTGCAAACCATTTTTAAATCTTCCAAATATAAACCAAAACCAATGAGAACTAAAGAAATATATAAACTTTTATTTTGGATCCCCATGTCATGACTATACAACTTCATGACTGTGTGATTTAACACTAGTTCCCCTTTATCTGTGAGGTATGGGTAACAGTACCAATCTCATATTCTGAGGATTAAATGAGAAATGTACATCAGCAGACTACACAGTGCCTGACTTCAACAGTAATTGCTAGTTCTTTTTCTCCATTTTACATTCTTCTCATTCTTTCTAAAGCATAAATACATTGTCCTCTAGCTGCCAAAAATGAAAAAAAAAACTTATAGGAGGACTCTGGATAAAGAAAGATAAGCCCTGAATATATCCTAAGCTATGGATAGAATCATAACAATTGTTATTCAAACTCATAGAGGTTTCTTTGGGGAATCAATGAAAATTCAAAGAAAAATAAACAAACTAGAGTAGTGGTTAAATTATTTCCATATTTGAAAGCTTTGCAGGCAAGATGATGGAGCTGTGAATACATTATTCATGGCCAATTTAGTATTGAATATGTTGTATCATATATCAGAAGATTCTGCCAGATATTAACACACAATTTAGGAATCAATTGACTCTAGTCTTACCTCTAACATTAATATTTCTGCCTAATAAATCCACAAACATGTTGATAATGGAAAATTGGATGAAATGAGTTCATCACAAATTAAAAGTTATCTCTTTTCAATATCTATACTGCTTAATTGAGCCAGTTTATTTATTCCATCTTCTATATTCACTCCTAGAATAGTCGCTAGCCAATTATAGTAAAATCATTACCGCTTGTTTTCCTAACTACTCTATTGATCATTCCCTAGCAGTTGTGCTCCTACTGCTATCCCATTTATTAATTTATTGTTTGCTAGTTAGTGCTGACCTCTGTTCATTTGAGGCAACATCTGTGGACTTGAAAGCAAAAGAGTTGGATTTTCATCTTTTCTCTACTCCCAATTAGTCAAACAACTCTAAAGAAACTACTTAGTATCCAAGCCTTCAGTTCTCTCTTTTGTTGGGTTCTTTTGGATTCAAGTACTGTGGATGACTTGAAGAAATACAGAATCAAAAATTAGGAGAGTAAGTCTAGCTTTGTACTGGCCTTGGGTAATTTAATCAACCTTGTTGTGATTTCAGTTTCTGCACTGTAAACAAATAAGTCCCATAGGTTCATCATGCAATGCTAGTTCCAGAATGGATCTTGGGGCTGGGTCATCCACCCAGCTCCTGTCCCGTGCTCATGAGGAAGCTCAGAGTTCATTTGTCATTGTTCAAGGTTCCAGTGATGAAAGAGTAGCAGACTACGTCTTCTGTCCTCCACCTGGGCTGAGCTCATCATACTTTGTCAATTTTTTGTCTGGATTATATAATTTTAGTAAACATCACATGAAAATGTATGGGGTTGTTTTGGCATCTAAAGTATCAAAATAATCAAAAATAATTTGTTATAAAAATGATAATGATAATTCTGTTACCTGTTGTTGAATGGGTCACAGATTGTGGTTAAACACTGCTTGCTACTATCCTCTTAATTTCCAATCAGGAGATTTTAAAATATTTTCAGTGTGACAGCTTCTCCTCATCCTTTTTTGTTGTAACACAAGAGGAAATTTGGGTAAGAGAGTCTCAAGGTACTCCAATTAGTATGGTTTGGTCTTTTTGGTGAGACTTTAGAAATGAAGCACTTTAAGTTGGAGACTCTTCAGCCAAGACACAGCCTCAGATATTTTCTAGGGCATCAGACACAGGATCTCTGGTTTCACCTACGCTAGCTACGAGATAGAGAGGGCACGATTCTGGCCCTCATCTGTAGATTCCATTTGGATTCAAAGATCTAATATTCTTTGCTTACTGACTTCTTTGGAGCAAATCAGAACATATGGTGTTGGGGGGTTAGGCAGAATTTTGCTAATCTTCATGGAAACTGAGTCAGAATTGATTTCATCAAGCAGTAACGGACAATGCACATTTTAGGGGATTCACTTCCAACATTTTTTTTCCAAAATGAAAGGTTCAGGAATGTAACATTGTGCTTTCAAAGGCCTACTTGGCATTAATTAACTTCTTAAATTACAGAGTTGTAAGATACCTTAAGCCCAAACCATTTATTTTGTATTTACAGGAAAACTAGGTTGACAAAAGAGCCAGGTGAATTTAATCAACCAGACAACAGATATTGAAAGACATAAGAAAAATAAGATTCTGGGTCTCCTTAGAAGAGAATAAGCAAGTGATTCGTGTTCTATTGTATCACACAAATTCTGAGAAAAGAGCACCATTTTATTGATCCAATAAAAAGAACACATTAACATGTGTCATTTCCTCCAGAAATGTGACACAGTGAAAGAGAAGAACTTTAAGACAATTAAATGTCATTTGAAGAGGGGGACTAAAAACTAAAACAAACTTACAGCCTGAAACTCTGGAGCAAACATATATTGGACAGATTGTATTTTAGGAATATTCTTGAGTGTAAGTGTTATCCACTAGAGTACACATTCTCTGTCATGATGTAAATAATTGCAGTTTAGACCTAATTCTTATCATACTTATCACTAATGGGTAGCATCAAAGTTGAACTACTCTTTTTCTTTTCTTTTTCCCTTAAACTAAGAAAATGTGTGCTCATGTTGGGATGGAAGTTTGATAACAACAGAAAAAGACATGCATTTCTTTGGACAAGAAAAGGGGTTCTCACACTTGCAAATGTAATAGACCCACAAATGATCTTGTTACACAGTCAACCCCTATGCCTACATATGGATAGTCTGAATTGGTTGATTTGAGTTAGTGATCAGTCATTGTCTTTCCTACATTTAGAGATATGTTGTTGCCTTTAGGACTGGGCATGATTTATCTTGATTTTTAAAAATAGGTTATCTTTTATGCTATAAGTAGATTGTCTTTGGCTTTAAGGAGTGAAGACAAGGCTTAAGCATCTTAAAATTTCTTTAATAGTAACAAAAACAGTGTAAGGTAGAATAAATTTGTTGTATAGTACTATTGCACAAATATTTCCCAGTTACTGGTACCTACTAATTATCCATGGAACATTAGGTATATGAGTGAGTGATTCATGTGAAATAGTACACCCTTACTAGTAAAAACAGTTTCTTTTATGTAAAGGGTGGATGTCATTTGGTCTGTTTATTTTGAGTGCTGCAATGCTGATAAATCTTTTATCTTTGCAATGATAAGAAATTGAGAATAATCAAATCACACTGATAAGTGAATTACATAGAGAAACTATGTAGGAAACAAACAAAAGAATATACTAGGAATTACAAATGGAAATAGGGGACTTTTGTCATCCACTTGTGACAGTCTCTCTGAGGAAGTAGTAAACCTTTGGCAGTCTCTCTGAGGAAGTAGTAAACCTTTGACAGTCTCTCTGAGGAAGTAGTAAACCTTTGGCAGGTGAGGTTATGGGATTGTACTGTGGGCTCTGCAGATGTATCTCCTGCAGTCTTTGTTCATTGATCCATTTTCCTCCCTCTTTCATACCATCCATACTGTGGTGTTTATTCCCATGGATTAAATTTCTAAATATTAGATGTAAAGGCTTGTGTATTCTCTATCTACAAATGCTCAATGGTTAGATTTTAATAAGCATTTATTTACCCAATGAGCCATCAAAGATGTTTGATTATTTATACAACATTGTAATTCTGCAATTTCTTTGCCAATTTCTGTTCATCCCTGTACATTGCTAACACTTTGCAGCAGGATTTGGGGAAAGCTCCATCACACTCTCCATTTAGTCAGAAGAGAGCTTGAATATCAAAACCTATCTGTGCTGACTCCTCCATTGCTAGACAAACCATCCGACAGTGATTCTTAAGAGACATACTTTCTGATTGTAGCAGCTTGGGTTTTTCCATTTACACCAACATTAGATCTCCTATGGCAGATGTGTAGCATGGTTCTCATAAATGCTATCTTGACCTCCTTTGAGGCCCAACGTAGAGACTGTTAACCCTGCATTGGAATTCACTGGACATTTTTCATTTTTAAAATTATATCATTTTTAGTGGTTGAGTATTTATGCTGCGTGGCATTTTCTAAGGTCCTTAAGCTTATTCTGTGTCACCTATTTTTTCTGTTTAAAAAAGCTGCACTAACATACAAAACATCCAGACCTTCGAATTTCCAGAGAATGGAGGGTTAGTTTCAGGTTCCCAAATTTCTCTGACTTGGCGTCTATGGTTGAAATTTGCTACTCATTTCAGATACACATGAGTTTGTTCCATCTTCACGTTTGTCTAGTTGTCAGAGTTTCAATTATTTTCTCCCGTGTAGAATGGGGTACATATTTTTCCTATAAATACTTTTACATGCTCTGTCTACTCTCAAATTTATAAGTGAAACTTAGATGCAGAAATTTAATGGAGGATAAAATAGAAATAAAGAAAAAAATTTTGTGTTTATTGTATTGTTTTAAAATAGTGATAAGTAGTGCATATTAGGTAATGAATTACATCTGGTATGAAGATCTGATATACATAATAATGACAATTAGGCTTTCACTGTTTCAACATATATATTCAAAATTTAAGATTAGACTCTTTGATTAATTTATCTTATTCCCTCAAAATTCAAATCCCAGCATTTGAATTTTCTCTCAAGATGTAGGTTTATCTTCTCCTCTCCTTTGCTTATACACCTAGCAACTGTTAGTAATGTTGTGAACAAGTAATATAATTAAACTCACTACTGATCAATATTGTAAAGTTGAGAAAAATTATCCACCAAAGAAAACACTGTACTTTGAAACCTTATATGTAAATAATCTATAAATTAAAACTACTGTAAATAAAGCCCATTTGAATTTATTCAAGCTTTATCTTATCACTGTCATTATGAACACACTTGATGGATACTTCATCAATAATTAACCTAAAAAAAGATTCCTAATTGATGAATTCACACTGAATTTTTTTCTCTGATTAGTTCACTGTAGAAATGGGTATTTCCTACTGCCATTGTATAATGCTGAATATGCATAAAAGGATACTGATGAAAATTACATGATTTGCTGACATGGTTTAACAATACTGAATGGTAGTAATTGGGCTAAATTGTGAATGCCTGGATTCATTCAATGTAGTCTTTCCTATGCATATAAAATTATATTTTGTCTCCAAATCATATGCATATATATACATATATATTTATTTTTTCTTCTCATAACTCAAGAATCTTGTTTTAAATATTCGGTCACATTTTCAAAACAAAAAGACCATATATTAATAGTTGTCAAATATAGTCTTTAAAAAACTAACAATTATTTGGTATTTACCAAGAAATATATTTAAGTGTATATGTAAGCTACAGAGATAGTGGCCTGAGGATTCATCTGAGAGGTCCACCCAGGGAACACAGTCTTCTCTCTTGTTTGGGCCAGGAGTGGGGAAATGGCTGGAACAAGGCTTTTGTGAATTAGCTTGCTTTCCTTGTCTCTTACCTCTGAGCCTCAATCACTGGAAATGGAAGTAAAATTATGACTGAGGCCAAGAAAATCCTCTGCTTCAGTTTGTTTATGGAATTGTGTATCACTCCCGCTTCAGAGTCTGCACAGTTGCAATTCTTAGGTTTTTATGGAGGAGACTCAGGGTTGCTCATGTATCTGGGTTAGCTGACATCAAGTACTGAAGCACAAAAGAGCAGTTTACAGTGCTCTTTGTGAAGCTGGGCATACAGTGTCCCTGGGTGGAGAGGCAGCTAGTGGAGTGAGACCCCCAAGTGACCCAGGCTTTTAAGTATGTCTGAGCTGACAGTGTATTAGGAAGCAGGGAAATAAAGCTGTATCCATCAGTTAGTAACAGAGGAGTTTTAAATGAAAAAGTAATCGGGCAAAATCGAAAGTGAAAGCATAAATGAATTGTGAATTAACATAAGGGAAATTAAGTCATATTAGCCAATGTGGAACGTGTTAGATTTTTTTTATGCTTGTTTGCGTATTTCATCTAAGAATTCGCTAATACAAATTTCTACATCTGTCCTTTCAATCAGTCAATATTTATTCTATCAATATGTCTATAGGTAGAGTTTTTAAGGTTTTAAGTATGATATTTGAACTTATTTGAAGAAGCTTTAAGTTGAGCTTTTAAAATTACATTTATCAACTGGGAAAATCATTACAGTGGGAATCAGTTGGAACCATTCATTTAATTTTGGCTGTGAATTTTTGGCTTTGATTTTTGCAGTTCCATCTTTCTGTTTTGTGAATAATTCTGAAGATCAAAGTCTATTCATGGTCTTAGACTGATAACATTTAATTAAAAAATCTTTCATTTGTTTACATGAAATACTCATGTTTAATTGAACATTCACACACTGAAGCTGTCCCTTTCCAAAGACAGCTTTTAAATTTAACCTCCCATTTTTCTCTTCTACTTCTCAAGTCTTTACGAAGTACAAAGTAGTATAAAGCAAAACATTTGGTTACTAGGTAATTTGTTTGCTCTTTGTAGATGGCTGGACAAGAACACATCAGCTCAGAAGAACACTATCTCACCATTAGAAGTGGGAAGGAGATGTACTCAAAGCTTATTGGGCTGCAGAAATCATTCCCACAAAGCCAGAGAACAGGTTAGGCAAATGCCACATGATATGGTAATTGCTGCTTGTGCAATGGGCATCATCCAAGGGTAGGTGCTTCCTTGGCTGGGTTTCCTGTCACAGTGCTCAAATACGAACCTCGGGTCCTCTCTTGCTTCATCCAACACATCCTGACTCACCTGCTTCTCTTTGCAAATAGATCTATTGCAAATAGATGAAATGTATATGTTTTAATGTTGCTCAGTACTTCATCTGCAGAATACATCAGTTGAAACCTACAATACACCAGGTGTATTTTCAGACGTTAAGAATACAGCTGTGGTACATTGCAAAGTCCTTGCCCTCAAGAGGCTAAAATCCTTTTTGGGGAGACAGGCAATGTATGGTATGATAGACTGATGAATGTTGTATATGAAATAGAAGCTAGAGTTAGGGGACAATGGTTCTACCCTAGCTACCTGTTAGGAAATGTTTTGTGGGTTTTTTTGAGCTGTTATTTTAGCAAAAACCTGAATAAAATGAGAATAACTCATGTACAACAAACAGAAGTCCAGAAGATCAATAACTGAAGTCCCAAAGCTAAGTTTGGTTTAATTGAGTGGAGTGATAACCAGGACTCAGATTATGTGAGTTGTTATAATCTGGGCTAATGGGTTTAGGTATGACTCTGAAGGAGAAGGGAGTCGTGGGAGTGGCACGAACTGATTTACATGCTAAGTACTTTAATGAAAATCCTCAAATTAGCTAATAAGATTGTAGCTCCAGCTGGTGTGTGGCATACTCCTGTGATCCTAGGAGGATCACAGCATTTTTGAGGCCAGCCTGAGCTACGTAGTCAGTCCAAGACCAACCTGAACTGCATAGTGAGATCCTGCTTCAAAAAAATAAACAAAGATACAGCTCCAATTTGTTGAACTGTTACTTCATAGCAAACATTGTTTATTTGCACAGTAGTTCATTTAACTACTCTAACAGCCCAATTATTTGGATAACATTATATCCATCTTATTGATGGGTAAATGGAGGTGCAAGAGAAGATGGAGTGGCCTGTGTACAATACGAAGAAGGAAAAGAGACTTGCTTTTCCCTGCTTTTTCTGGTGCTGCTTTGAAGTGTTGCCTGGTACCATGCCACCATGCCTTGGAGCCAGCTGATTATGGACTAAAACCTCCACAAACTATGAGCTAAATAAGCCTTTCCTCATTAATTTTGAGTATTTGGTATTTTGTCCCAATAACGAGAGAAAAGTAACTAAGATACTCCTGTAACAACCCAATTACTTAGATAACATTATACCCATCTTACTGATGGGCAAATGGAGGTGCAAAAGGTTTTATTAATGAGTTTTCTTTGCTAATAACTGATGGAGCTAGAATTCTAGCCTAGGTCTGTTTGGTTCTGAAGTTGCTCATCTCACCACAGTGCCACTTTTCTTTTGTTGGAAGAACTCTTCCAGGGACTGAGTAATCAAGGAAATGCTTTCAGTAAGTCAAGAATGAATTGCATGTTGAGCTGTGTATTCATAGCAGGAGTTGGGAGATTCTAGATTTCTAAACCCTGTGTCCTTCCTACTCACTCTGAACTGTTTATTTCAAGAATGTTAAATGGGGGAAATGGCTTCTGTCTTATTTTGAGGGTCTCTATAGCAGCTGCTGACTCTAGATTTAATAAATACCTCGAGAATAAAGCTTCCATTGAGTATAACTCTTTGTCGTTATCCATAATTATCATACACTGCCCCTTACATTGTAGGCATTATATATTTTAAAAAATATTTCAATATAATTTTACAAAATTTATTTTCATTTTTGTCAAAGTTACATATGCATGTAAATACTATAAGGCTCGTGATCAAAGAGCTCTCTTCTGCCTCCAGCTTTTCACCATCCTTGGTCTTTTCCCAAAGGCAAACTTAATTCTCTCAGAATTAGTTTTCCCCTGACTAGTATCTCCACATTTCTAAATAACATTTACAGTTTTTCTTCTCCAGTGCTTTCAATAGGCCAGTACCTGTCTTGCTTCTGTCGTCTACTTACAGAGTTTCAGTGGAGGAGTCACATGAGATCCTGGCAGTCCCATTTGAAGCCTTCCAGTGGTTTTACATTCATTCAGTGTAGGAGTATAGATCCTTGCAATGGTTTTAAAGGTCCTAGATGGAGCATTGACTGCTCCACCTTATTCTTCTGATTTCATTTCTGTTCTTAGACAAACTTTAGGCACACTGGTCTCTAAGCAATTTTTCAAAAATACTAACAATGTTCCTGCCTTAAGACCTTTTTACTAACTTCTTTTCCTGGAAGATTCTTCTTTCAGATATGCATGGTTCAAACTTTCCATGCTCTAAGTCTCAGTGCAAATGCACTCCTTGTACAAATATAATTCCTTCTCCATAGTATACTTTCCGTGCTTTTTCTAGGACCTGCTTCAGATTTGTTTATTTGTTTGACATTTGTTTATTGCATGTATCCAAACATCCTGGCAAAGCTCCATGACGGTAATAACAGTGTCTTCTTTGTTCACTGTTTTATTCCCAGTGTTTACAACACTTAGCATATAATATATGCTAATTACATATTTGCTGAAAGAATGAATGAATTGTTCAAATTTGAGTCATACATTAAACTATCATTCATTTAATATGTTTTATGCAACAATCTGTCTGCCTTGGTGTTAGTACTGATTTTGTCAGATTACTTATGCTTTTTGTGGATTTAATAAGTTTTGACTAAACTATGCTGGTGAAATTTTTTTAAAGAATCTTCAAATCCTAGACGATTATAACAACAAATCTTATTTCTTGCTCTCTTCTCTTCCACTTCAGAATAGCAGCTGGTCTCTTCCAGGCCCCCTTTTTCTAGGATAATAGATGAAGTAGCAATCTGAAGTTTCAGTCCTTTGGACAGAGAAGAAAAAGGAACTGGGAAAATTCTCTGAGGCTCTTGAGGAAGTGGTTGTGCTAATTTTGGTCTTGTTTCATTGGACAGAGTAGGACACATGGCCTTCCTAACATCAGTGACTCAGAAAATACACTGTCATAGAACAGCAGTTAGGGAGACACAGCCCAGATCTTTAAACAAATAAAGTTTGTTCACGCTGGTATAATTTCTTTCCCAAACTCTCAGAATCATGTTGCCCCTTTCAATGTGATTGAGCATATCAGACACTGTACCTTTGGAGGCACCATTTCTGGAGCATCTTACCTCCAGCTTGGGCTCTGGACTTCCCAGCATGGCTGCTCCTAAGTTATTCTAACACTTCCTTAGTGTCCTGGGAAATTTCTTTCCTTCTTCCTGCCCTTGTTCCCCTGGCTCTTAGTCTTTCTCCTTCTTAGAGTTCTCTACGTTCAATGTTCAATGGAGCACATCTTCCAGTTTCTTCTTGAGGAAAAATAGATTCTTCAGTGGTAAATAATTGGAAAATTTGACTTAGCTAATATGTCTGTCTTCACACTTAACTAATCATGCCCTTAGATTTTAGGTTTTTACCTACAGATACTGTCTAAGATTTATGAATTCTATGTTGGAAATAATCTTATGTGAGTATTTTGAAGGCCCCGATTCATTTATTTCCAATATCCTGAGGCTTTCTCATACTAATGTTTTGAATTCTTTCTTGTCATTCTGCTCTCACAAACTTTTAGTACTTTTCTTTATCTTTGGGTTTATTTGGAAATATAGAACATATACTGTTTTCTAGTATGTAAAGACATTTCCAGTGGAAAGAGCTATAACAGAGTGAGCTGTAAGTTTGTGCCAATTTAGAAAGCTTGGTACTGAAAGTGAGTGAACACAGTTTCCCAGGAAGGCTTTAGCTGTTGACCTCAGCTTTCTACAGCTCAGTGGTGGAGGAATCCAAAGTGGTGGGAAACATTTGCCAATGCCTGAGGGCCTCTGTATGCTCCCTGTCCACAAATAATGGTTTTTCCTTCTCTTCTGTCTGTTGAAGCTCTTGGGAGTACTCTCACTGGTAAAAATTTAACTGGGGCTCTGAAGTAAGGGAGCATAGGAAATATAGTTTCCAATTTTTATACCCATAGTACAGAAACAAATTTAGAAAGGTGGGGATAATCTTGAAGGTATAGTGGCTTCGATAAAAGTTTTTATTGATTCTGTTCAAATGTGATAGACTTTCTAATCTGGAAATTCATGCCATAGAAAATTTTATTGAATCCTTTAATTGATAACTTTCTTGCTTGTTTTTTCCTATATATTTTAGGAAACCTATCAATCACATGTTGGGATTACTGAAGTGCTTTATTCTTTTAAAGCATATTACTCTTGTTTCTATCTTTTTCTCTTTTCATTATATTTCATCCTGTAAGAGATTTCTGTTGTGTCTTTTGAATTTTTCACTCTATTAGATTTTCAAATTTCTGGTAATATAAAAAATACATTTAAAATCTACATTATATAATTTACAGACATTTATAACATGCAAATATATATTTTATTATAGATGGAATTTATAACACAAAGTTAAAATTATAAACAACTGCAGTATAAATTATATATATATAATATAATCATATATATTAAGTTTTCAAAGGCAACTTTATGTTCTTAGACTACAATTTTCTTTTAAAAAAAACATTTACTTTTTCCATGGACACAATATTCTTTTTTTTAATTGGTGCATGTTTGCAGTACATACTGTTTATATGCCTTATGTGGAGTTGTTATATGTATATAACATATCTAAGTTCCTTTTTTCATCCCCTCTCCCTTCTCTCCTTTTTCTTGATCCCTCTATTGATCCCTTTTTCCTTTGAGAAAGATCTGTCTTGCACTTCCTGTTATCTTTTATTTTGCTCTTTACTTACAATTTGGGTTCTCATATAGAAGAAACCATGAAATATTTAAGATTGAGTGTCTGATTTATTTTACTTAACATTACAATATGAAGATGCATCCATTTTCCTACGAATAACTCATTTCTCTTTCTTTATGTAAGTATAATCTTCAACATGTTTAAGTATATTTATTACAGTTTTTGTTAAGATTTTGCTTCTCTTCCATGCATTATTTGTTTTCTCTTTGTAAGTGCTAGTTGTAATATTTCTACACTTCTGCTATTTCAGTATGTAGTAGGTGATAGGCTGCTGAAGGTTTCTTTGTTATTGAACATGGCAGTGTGACAACCAGATCAGTAACAGCCATGAGAATGGACAAGCATCTCTCTCAAGTGAGAGAATTTAACTGCTCATTCCAGACTGTCTAGTTTTTTTCCCTACCACCTCTGATGTGGTGACTCTCCAGGCAGTGATGATGATTTCTCTATTGATTTCAGCCACTGAATAATTATGATGTTTGGAGCTTGGTAGGTACCTTGCAGTGATTGCAAGGAAATCATTATTTCACGCCACCGCAAGCTTGAGGTTGTACATAGCATGAACTTGTTCATCCTCAATACTTAGATGGATAATTTTAGTTTTGTCCTTTGCATTGCAGAAATTTTTAAAAGAGCTAGTGCTCCTGAACCATTTCATATTTGTGAGCCTCTCAAGAGGCCTTATCTACTTAGTGGACATGGGCAGTCTTCTCACAAGGATGGTCATGTGTGGATGTGGCTATATATTTACCTTTAACATTGAATTGGACAGTATGTCCAGAGGAGTTCTCCAACATTGTGCTTGGTGAAGAGGAGCTTTAAAGGTCAGATCTGGATTTCAGCTTCCTGAAAACCAGAAAGTGGAAGGTATCTGGAACTCTTGCTCTGCTGAACTCAGCTCAGTGTATTTCTCTCCATCTTCCTTGTGTGCAGCCTCACTTCTCAGCCTTCCCTCTGCCCTACTAATATCTCCAAGACTTGAGTTTCTCTAGTTAAATTTCTCTAGGGAGTCAACCTTTTCCCTCTTCCTACAGTTGGTTAGGAGTTTGTTGTTTCGTTGTAGAGAGAAAGGAGAGGATATTGTGTTTTACTTTCTTGATATACAAATTTTCAATGAGTTGTCTCATTTTTGGTCTTCCAAAATTACTTAGTATCTCAAAATCCAAGTTCTCTTTTCTAGAACATTTTAGCTTTTCATTTTTGTATTTATTTGCTATTATTTCTTCATTTTCTCTTTGATTTCATGGATTTACGTAGTTTTTAATCTTGTTTTGCTCTTTTAGTTTTTTTTGAAGAAGAAATTCAGGTAAATAACATTCAGTCTTACTCTGTAAACCAGATACCCTCAATGATAAAAATGGAAATGTTTATTTTTATTTATTTTTAACTAATTAAATATATTGATACATTTTAGGTAAACATAATGATCACATTCATTATAGGGAATTTGTGCCTATACGTGATATAGCTTGATTCATTTTATCCCCCTATCTCTTCAACCCCTTCTCTTCTTTTCTCATCATTTTTTTTCTTTTCACTTCCTTCTCACCCCTCTTTAGTTCTCCTTCCCATTTGAACAGTTTCTTCTTATTTTATATTCCTATCATGCATTTTGGTTCTTAATTACACTTTTGGTTTCTCACACCTGAGAAACAATGTGGTACTTACATGTGTGTCTGACTTATTTTACTTAAGAGTATGGTATTAAACTGCATCCATTTAGCTAGAAATGTCCATGCTATTAGTAATTAAAAGGATGAAATCACAACAAATGCTGCAAATCCAGAAGATCATCTATCCCTCCTTTGAGAACTTGTATTCCAATAAGATAGAAAATGCAGAAGAAATGATCAAATTACTAGATAGATATGAATTACCAAAGCCAAATCAGGAAGACATAAAAATTCTAAACAAACTAATAGCAGTCAGTGAAATTGAAGATGTAATAAAAAACCTATAAACAAAAAGCACAAGGCCCTGATGGATTCACCACTGAATTCCAAAAGAGATTTAGAGAAGACCTAATACTGTTACTTCTCAAAATATTTAATGAAATTTAAGGGGAAGCAATACACTTAAATTCATTCCTAGAAGTAAGCATTACTTTGATACCAAAACCAGAGGAGGACCAACCAAGAAAGAGAACTATGGGCCAATATCCCTAATGAACACACATTCAAAAATTCTTTTTAAAAAATTTTATTTATTTAAAGAAAGAAAGAAAAAAAGAAAACAAAAAGGTAGAGGAGTATAGAATTAAAAAAAATTAACATTAAGAAATTGGTAGTTGATACATTACATATTATCATATGAGATATGGTTGTTCAAGCTACAAAACCAAAGCATTAAAAGTGCTGAGTGGATAGACACTCAGACTCTGACAGTGCAAACCATTCTGTTCAATGATGCAACAAAAACTTAGTAATATGGTCATCTATCTTACACACTTATACATACAGTTATATCCTTTAGAGCACTTCCCTTCTCTTTCATTCTTACAATATCCATTACACATTTTTGACATTATTACTCTTTCAGTTTTTTTATTTTTTACACTAGAGAGACAAAGTCATATTTACTAAAGTGAGTATTCTTTATTTTACTTATGAGGAATGTCTCAGGTTGCCTCTATTTACTTATAAAGGCCTCAAGATCATCTTTTTATAGCTGAGTAACATTTCATTGTATAAAAATAACATACCTTTTACATCCAGTCTCCACTTGATGGGCATTTTGGTTGTTTCCTAGATTTAGCTATTACAAATTGTGCTACTATGAACATGGGCATATATATATCACTGTGACATGACCATTTCAATTTTTTCTGGGAAAATATCCAGGAGAGAAATAGCTGGATTGAATGGAACTTCTAATCCTAGTTTGTTGAAGAATCTCCATACTGATTTCCATAGCAGTTGTACCAGTCTATGCTCCCACCTACAGTGAAGCAGTGTTCTTTTTTCTCCTGCAGCCTTGCCAAAATTTGTTATCATTTAATTTCTTGATGGCAGCCATTCTTTCCAGGATGAGGTGAAATCTCAGTGTTGTTTTAATTTGCATTTCTTGAATGACCAGTGATGGTGAACACTCCTTCATGTATTTATTTGCCACTTGTATATCTTCATCTGAGAAATGTGTGTTCATCTCTGATGCCCACTTTTGGAGACGGTCTTTGAATTTATGGGGCTCGATGTTTTCCAATTCTTTATATGTTCTGGACATAAATCCTTTGTCTGAGGGGTTGTCAGCTAAAATCCTTTCCCATTCTGTGGGTTTTCTTTTCACTCTGTTGGTGATTTCTTTTGAAGTGCAAATAATTTTTAGTAATATGAGATCACAATTGTTGATTCTGTGAAGTATTTCCCATGTGGTTTACACTTTGTTCATGAATTCTCTGCCTACCCCATATCTCCAAGATTTCTACCTACCTTGTTTTCCAGTAGATTTAGTGTTTCTGTTTTAGTATTTATGTCCTTGATGCATTTTGACTTTAGTTTAGTGCATGGTGATAGGTATGTGTCTAGTATCAGTCTTCAACATATGGAAAGCCAATTTTTCTAATACTATTTATTAAAGAGTCTGTTTTTTTTCTAGTGGACATGCTTAGTTAATTTGTCAAACATAAGATGGCTGAGTGTCTTTGTAGTTGTGTTTCAATCTTCCAAATTATTCCATTGATCTTCAGGTCTATTTCTTTGCCAGTATCATGCTGATTTTATCACTGTGGCTTTGTAGTATAATTTCAAGTCAGGAATTAGATACCTCCTGTCTTGCCTTTGTTGCTCAGAATTGTCTTTGCTATTCTAGGTTTCTTCTGGTTCCAAATGAATTTTAGGAATATTTTCTGTAGATCCATAAGGTATGTTAATGGTATTTTAATTGGTATGACATTAAATCTGTATAACAGTTTTGGGAGTATGGCCATTTTCACAACATTGGTTCTTCCTAGCCAAGAACAAGGAATATCCTTCTATTTTCTAATATCCTCCTCAACTTCCTTTTTAAAAGTAGTATAATTTTCAGCATACAGGTCTTTTACATTCTTGGTTAGGATGATTCCTAAGTATGTCTTTTTTTAGATGCTATTTTGAAAGGTGATACTTCCATAATTTCTCTCTTGGTGAGTTTTTGTTTGTGTACAGGAATGCTATTGATTTTTGAGTGTTGACTTTGTATATGGCTACAGTACTGAATTTGTTTATTACCTCTAGTAGTCTTTTAATGGAGTTTTTTGGGTCTTCTATGTAATGTATCATGTCATCTGCACATAATTATAATTTAACTTCTTCTTTTCCTATCTTTATTCCTTTTATTTCTTTTTCTTGTCTGATTGTTTTGGCTAATATTTCCAGAACTATATTGATTAGGAGTGGTGATAGTGAACATCCTTATCTTGTTCCTGATTTTAGAATGAAAGCTTTCAGTTTTTGTCCATTTAGTATAATGCTGGCTGTTGGTTTGTCATAAATGGCTTTTATAGATTTGAGGTAGATACCATCTATTCTGAGTTTCTGTAGGGTTTTTATCATGAACAGATATTACACTTTATCAAAAGCTTTTTCTGCATTTATTGAGATAATCATGTGGTTTTTATTTTTGGCTCTGTTGATGTGGTGTATTAAATTTATTGACTTGCATATGTTAAACCATCCCTGCATTCCTGGAAGGAATCCAACTTGGTCATGATATATAATCTTCTTGATCATTTGCTGCATTCTATTTGCCAGTATTTTATTGAGAATCTTTGCATAAATGTTCATTAGTGAGATTGGCCTATAGTTCTCCTTTTTGATTGGGTCTTTTTCTGGTTTTGGTATCAGCATGATAGTTGCCTCCAGGAATGAGTTAGGGAGGATTGCTTCCCTTTCAATTTCATTGAAGTATTTAAGGAGTAGTAGCATCAAATCTTCTCTAAATTTCTTGTAGAATTCAGTCCTGAATCCATCAGGATCTGGGCTTCTCTTTTGTACATTTTTAATCATATTTATCACATTTATTTAATCACATTTTCAATTTCAGTAACTGAAATTTAAAATTTTTACACCTTCTTGGTTGAACTTTGGTAGTCCATATGTTTCTAGAAATCTGTCCATTTCCCTTGTGTTCTCCACCCTATGTGAGTAGAGATTTTCAAAGTAGGTGTCATGGTTTATGTCAGTGGCCCCCAAGCCTCATGCCTTTGCATTATGTATTTGTGATTGGTTCATTGTCTAGTGCTTGGATTGGGGGTGTGAGTACTACCCCGACCTAGGGGCAGAGCCAGGATGTGAGGTAATGGCAGGAAGAAAGTGTGTCTCTCTCTTGCTGGTTTCTGCCTTGTTGTTTGCAGCCACCATGAACTGGAGCCCCACCATGCCACCCTGCCTTGGAGCCAACTGAGTATGGACTGAAACCTCCAAAAACTGTAAGAAATAAACCTTTCCTTTCCCAACTTTGGGCATCAGGTATTTTGTTTCAGCAATGAGTAAAATGTAACTAAGAATTTGGTACCGAGGAGTGGGGTTGGTGTTGTGACTATACCTGACCATGTTTTTTGAGAAGCTTTGGAAATGGATTGTGGGCAGAGTTTGGAAAGGTTCTGACATGTTGCCTGGATGCATAAAGCTGGAGCAGCTTAGGCTGTTCTGTAGAGGATATTGTGATCAGAGCTGGACCAGAAGACTGATAGAAAGCCTGATGGTAAAGACCAGGCTTGGGAGGTTGCTGCTGTCTTGAAGGACTGCAGTGGTTGTTGGACGCCCTACAAT
This sequence comes from Dolichotis patagonum, assembly GCA_004027295.1. Taxonomy (NCBI): domain Eukaryota; kingdom Metazoa; phylum Chordata; class Mammalia; order Rodentia; family Caviidae; genus Dolichotis; species Dolichotis patagonum. The sequence goes on from PVJX010001677.1 coordinate 63,799, forward strand.
GTATGTTATGGCTTACCAGAAACTTTGTCTGCATTTTGCTCACGCCCAGAGACTTTGCCTGAGACTGAGATTAAGGGTAATGGACTGAATAATATGGCAAAAGAAATATCAAGGCAGTCAAATGTTGAGGCTGTGGCATGGCTATTTTTGGGGGCTTTTAGCCAGATATACTTTGCAAATCAAGAGCAAAGAGCCCAGCAGGATACTTTAAAATGCTGTGAGTTTGGACAGAAGGAAAACTCCAGTAAAGCTGTGGGTTGTAAAGATAGAGCTGAGACTTTGATTGCTGAGAGGAAAAAGAGAGGTAAGAAAAATGGCCATGAGAGAGAGGAGTTAAACAGGGTGGACTGATAAGCAGCAGGATATGGAGATTCTCTGAGAGAGACAGCTCAGATGCCAGAATAAAACATCCTGGAGAGATCAGGACAGACGGAAATGGATTCTCTCAACCCAGGAAGAAACTGAAGGGAAAAGAGCTGCTCAAATATGAAAGTCCCAGGGCTACCATTAGAGAAGCTAAGATCAGTGTTCACGGCACTCTCTCTGAGTCACCTGAATTCATGAAGCCAAGTCTGGCCTGAGTGCCCAAACCCACATCAATGCCACTGGCCTGAGCAGCCCTGCATGAGGAGCTGAGCCACCCCATGTGCAACTCACCCAGAACGGCTGTGAAATTGCACCTCAGCTGCACTGAAGTTGGAGGTTGGAGAGCCCAATGAAGAATTGAGCCAGAGAGGGACCAGCACTAACCTGCGGGAAAGGGGCTGGGAACTCCCCCGTACACTTGTATGGAAGGAACCAAAAACATGACAAGAGAAAGAAATAAGAAAAAGCCCCCAGCCCCCAACACTGAGAATATTGATCCAGGAGAGATAAATAAAATAGAGATCGAGGGCAGCAAACATGCAACACCACACACAGCATCAGCAGACATAAAGAGATATCTTTGGGACCTCATAAATGAGCTCAAAACTGAAATATTAATTCAAGTTAAGGAAGATATAAGTAGATTAGTAAAAGAAATGCTAAGCACCTCTCAAGAAGACACAGAGAGAAGAATGGAGGAACACAAAAGAAGGAGAGAAACATTTGAGGAAAAATATAAAGAAAACCTAGAATACATGGAGCAGATTCAAAGAGATTACCAGGAAACTAAAAACTCCATTGAAAGCTGGCAAAACTGCTTGAAAGAAACTAAGGATAGACTCTCAAAACTTGAAGACAAGTTTGCAATGTGTGATTATGAAAGGAAAGATCTCTTAAAAATAACAAGGAAACAGGCAGTAACAATACGAAGGCTAGACGATGACAAGAGGATCTATAACTTAAGAATAAAACATGTGAATTAAGAAGCAGGAGTCAAAACAAAGGAATTGCAAAGGCTATTCACAGAAATTATTAAGGAAAACTTCCAAGGCATGACAAAAAGAAATGATATGCAGATGTATGAAGCATACAGAGCTCCAGCCACCTACAACCAAAACAGAGCTACACCCAGACACATAATAATCAAGATCCCAGAAATTCAATATAAGAACAGAATATTAAAAGCTTTCAGAGAAAAGAAACAGATCACCTATAAAAGAAAACCCATCAAAATTATGGCAGACTTCTCAACACAGACCATCAAATCAAGAAGAGCTTGGAGTGAAATAATCCAAGCCCTGAAAGAAAATAACCTCCAGCTCAGATTGATGTACCCTGCAAAACTGTCTAGAAATTAATGGAGAAACAAGAAGCTTCCATGACAAAGAGGAACTTGGGGAATTTGTGACCACCAATCCAACCCTACAAAAAATACTGAAGGACATTCTAGAGAGAGAAAAATAGCATATTAGGACTTCAGGAACAGTGGCAGAGAGGCCTCAATGAACAGAGCAGAAAGTAGAATGAAAGAGGAAAATAGACAACCAATGGCAGAAAAATAGAATAGCAGAAATGAAGCAGAGAAGGTTGGCTGTAATCTCTAACATAGATGGCCTTGATATACTAACAAAAAGAAACACAGGCAGGGGATAGGGTCCATTGAGATGCTCTGTATTGGAAACATAATTAACCTGAAAGAGGGTTTATGGGCAGAAAGTCAACTAGGAGAAAATAATGCTCTATGTGACAGGGAACCAGAGAGAATAGGGGCAACTCGACCAGCACATGAAGATAAGGTTGAAAAGATATGATACTTTTGTGCAGTAGAGAACTAACTACTCAGCTATAATGATGGAAAACCCTGAGGCTTTTATAGGTAAAGGAATACAACTCAAGATCAAGCCCAGGAGTCAGAATGTTCAGAACTAGTTAGGATAAATAGCAGTTTACTTCCCCCAATCTAAAACCTGAGGGAGTTAGTTGGACCCAAAATGGGCAGTGCACCCTCTGGAAAGAGGAGGAATTGTCTAAAAAGAAAGGCAGAGGATATTGTTAATAGAGTAACAAGATTTAAAATCTACATTAGTTGGAACTTAGGGTGCTAAGCCAACCAGTAACCAGCCTGCTGCCCTGGTAAGTGACTGTGGTCTGGCAAGCCGCGGCCACCCCAGGGCAGGGAAACAAGAAGCAACAGTGTTTCCTGAGATCCGCACCATGTTGGAACTCAGGGCGCTGAGCCAACCAGTAACCAGCCTGCTGCCTACCAACATACCATAACCCCCCCCCAACAATTGGGATCCAGGGATCTGGGTATCTCTTGGGAGGTGACCATATGTGGTACAGCAAGCGGGCAGAGTTTCCTCCTACTATCTCTGAAGGCAGATATTTTTATCACCATTTTGCTTTGTCCTGATTAATGGTGTTGCTCTATTCAATACTCTGTTTTGATGTGTTTTATAATGTTGTGTATTTCTTTTGATTTTGCTGTACCTAATAGAAGAACAACTATTGTGAAGATAACGAGATATACAATGGTGCCTATTATTGTTGTCCTGGTGACATGCCTGTGATATTCTGTGCCAATTTCACTATACTGTCTCAGTTGGCTTTATTCCATCTTGTTTTGTTGTATATTACTACCTCCAAGTTAATGAAAATTAAATAAAAATAAAACAATAGAACACAAGAAAACAAGGTAACAAAATACCTCCAAAAACGCCCAACTCCATCAAAGCTGATCCATGTGACATGGATGACAAGAAACTCAAAAACAAAACAACAGAATTATATAAGGTGATTAAAAAGGAAATAACAACAACAAAACAGATCAATAAGATACTGAGCAAGCTGAAACATGATATAACTAAACAGATAATGTACTCAAAAAGCAAAAGGAGGAAAACAAAATGCGCTAAAGGCTATAACTGCATGTATGTTTAAGTGTGTGGGATTGATAACCGTATTACTAAGTTTTTGTTGGATTGTTGAACAGAACTGTTTGCAGCCTCACTGTTTGTTTACTTTGTATGCCTTAATTTTGTAACATGAACAACTATTTCTAAGAAGACAATATGTAATTTATCAAGTAGTGATTTCTTACTTTTTTTTTGAAATTCTGTATTATTTCTACCCTTTTTTGTTTTATTTTTTCTCTTTAAATACAATTTTAAAAAATCTACATTATCTCAACACTCTGTTTAGATGGAATATATTCTGTTCCATTTGTCTACTTACACTTGGTTTGAGGGCACAGACAGCTATCCCCAAAATAGCAGGATATATTATGGTAATCATTCTTAATTTCCTATTAACTTAATCTGAAGCCCTGTGTAACTTATACTGTCTTATTATGACTGAAGTTATTTGAATCTTGTTTGTTAGATTGCTGTTTTGTATTGACTGATTTTATTCGAATCTGTTATGATTGATAGTATCAAGTCTAAGAGTATAGGCAACTATACTGAAGAGGACAAGATTCACTAAGATACCCACTCTGGTTTGATTATTACCTGCTTTTTAATTCTTATAATGTCTCCAATGTTTTGTTTTTATTAATATTGTTATATACTGTTGAGACATCATAGTAACCATTGTAGATCACCTTGTATTGTGGTTTTATATGACTTTTTGATTTCAGATTTTTCTGGGAATTTATTTTGTTTTGTCTTGCTTTGTTTTGTTTTTCCCTGTAATACAGAAAGGATAGATATACATGTAGAGACTCATGAATGCATAGAACTTATAAACTGTTTATGAGAACCAATTATGCAATGCATGATGAAATGAACAACTACTTTGAAGAAAAAGAGACACTACAGTACCCAGTGCTGATTCTGTAGCATCATGATATGAAATTCAGCAATACTATCATTTTTTGTTCAGAGTGATTATAGCCTGTTTTGTTTTGTTTAAGTTCAACATACTTAAAGGTATGGACAGCTATTTTGAAGAGAATGAGAGACACTGTGACATCCATTGTTGGCTTTCCTATTGTCTGGTCTTGAAGACCTAAAACACCTTCCTCACCCTGTTCAGATCAGTTCCATACTATGTTATTTCATGTGAATTCTCTGTATGTGAAGATATGGACAACTATTTGGAAGAAAACAAGAGACAATATGATAGGTAATGAAGATCTCTGATTGTCTTGCTTTGAAATTTATGTCTCTTACACTGCTTTCTTGTGTTCTATTTGTTCTGTTTTGCTGTGTTTAATTTTATCCTCTTTAAAATAAAAGTAAAAAAATAGAAAGATGACCATGGGGCATCCCAGTAAGCAGTGGGTCTCCACCCTTTTCAGCCCCAAAACTACAAAAGTGAAAGAATTTTTTTAGAGGAGAAAGCTGCAGGGCACCATGCCCCAGAATGGCAGCAGCCATGTGAGGTTCCAAAATGGTGATAGCCACATGAGGTTCCAGAATGGCAGCAACATACAGAAGCTTTTCTTCATAATCAGGGTCACAGAGCCCAGTGATCTAGGCAATCGGCCCTGACAGCCAAGAGAGAGAAAAACCTGGCTACTGCTCCAGCTGGCAGGAAACCTTGGTGGCATCCACATGGTACTGATTTTAGGTGTAAGGAAAATGCACAAATTTTGAGGGTAAGATGGCTTCCTCCTTGATTGCAAAGGGTCTGGGAGGCCAAGCAGTGTGCCCCTGAGAGGGCAACGTGTAAAGATATAAGGGTGAAGCCAAAGGTGCAGTGGAGACCCCAGGAGTTTGGAAAAGCCAGGAACTGGATCATCCAAGGAAAGCTGCAAAAAGTGAGCAGAGGGGGTTTAAGAGAGAAGCTGCAGGAGCTGAAATCCCCGGAAGTGTCATGGGGGTGGAATCACCCAAGCCTTTTGGAGCTTGCAACCAGATTGCTTCAAATGCTGAGCATGGAACTCTAGGACTTAATGTTCACCCTGCTGGATGTTGGACTTGCTTTGTTTCCAATGCTTTATGTTCCTCTGTTTGTAACTTTTGGAATAGTAATGTTTATTTTGTACTTTTGCATTTCAGAAATGTTTAACTTTGTTTCATTTGTACAAGGGTTTACAGTTAAGAGTTTTCCATAGATACTGGAGGAGACTTGGGACTTGGACTTCTCAGCAATGCTGAAAATGTTAGGACTTTGGCAACTCTTGGAGATGGACTAAATGTCTTGTATAAAGGATGTGCATGAGTCTTTGGGGGCCAGGTGTGGAATGTCATGGTTTATGTCAATGGCCCCCAAGACTCATGCCTTTGCATTATGCATTTGTGATTGTTTCATTGTCTAGCGTTTGGATTGGGGGTGTGAGTGCTATCCTGATCTAGAAGTGGAGCCAGGATGTGATGTAATGGCAGGAAAAATGCATGTCTCTCTCTTGCTGGTTTCTGCCTTGCTCTTTGCAGCTGCCATGAATTGGGGCCCCGCCATTCCACCCAGCCTTGGAGTCAACTAAATATGGACTGAAACCTCCAAAAACTGTAAGAAATAAACCTTGGGCATCAGGTATTTTTTCTCAGCGACCAGTAAAAAGTAACTAAGACAGTAGTTGTTCATGATCTTTTGAATTTCCGTGGGCTCTGTAGTAAGTTCCCTCTTGTCAATCCTTATAGCATGAATTTGAGTTTTTTCTTTTTCTTAATAAGGTTGGCTAGAGGTTTATCAATTTTGTTTATTCTCTCAAAAAAACAGCTCTTTGAATCATTAGTTCTGTATATATATATTTTTTAGTTTCAATTACATTAATTGCTGCTCTGATCTTTACAATTTCCTCTCTTCTGTGAGCTTTGGGTTTGACTTGATCTTCTTTTTCTAGAAGCTTGAGATGTATCATTAGGTTGCTTGTTTGTCCTCATTCCATTTTCTTAATGTGAAAATTTATTTCTATATATGTCCCTCTTAGGACCACTTTCATTGCATCCCACAGGTATAGTGTTTGTCTCTGCTGAGACCCTACTGTTTCACTGGGTGTCTCATAAGCTTTTTTAATTTTCCCCAAGTTCTGGGAACCCTTATTGGCACACTCCTCTACCTGCCTGATGTTCTTTGTGTGGAGGAAGGAGTGACCTACACACTTGCCAAGTTCTCTAAGGTGAGGTGGGATTCATTACTGCTCCTATTTACCCTCTGAAGAACTCTGTTTTAGGGGCAAACTCACCATAGTAATTGGAGCCTGCTGAGGTCTTCTGTTTCGGTTACTGAGTCTCCCATCAACCCAGCATGGTTAATCCACTGAAGTTCAAAGTTCTGGGAGGGGGAGGGGGAGCCAAATATCAACAGCAGTACTTGGTCTAGGAAGGGAGGGTCACCAAAGGCAGTGGGCTAGTGGTGTGGCATTCCTCCCGGCCAGCAAGTTGTGCAGGAAGTACAAAGTGGCATTGGTGCAAGTTCCACAGGCAGTGTGACATTTGATGCAAAAACTCTTAATAAGATACTGACAGGCAGAATGTAGTAAATCATCAAGATGATTATACACCATGACCGAGAGAGATTCAACCCAAGAATACAAAGATGGTTCAACATATACAAATCAATAAATGTATACACCACATTGTCACAATCAAGGACAAACACCATACAGTATTCTCAATAGTTTTAGCAAAAGCATTTGACAAAATTCAACACTCATTCATGATAAAAATCCTGTAGAAAAATAGAATAGATGGTCTGTATTTAAATCCAATAAAATCCATCTATGACAAAGTAACAGTCAATATTAAATGGATAAAAACTGAAAGTTTTCACTCTAAAATCAGGAACAAGACAAAGATGTCACCATTTTTATTTAATGTAGTTCTGGAAACTTTATCCAGAGAAACTAGAGAAGAGAAAGAAATAAAAGGAATAGGGAAAGGAAAGCCAGTAGTTAAATTATTATTTGTGAATGACATGATACTCGACCTGGAAGACTCAAAAAAATTTCACCAAAAAACTTCCAGATTTAATAACTAAATTCAGCAGAGTATCTGTATACAAAGTCAACACTCAAAAACTAATAGCCTTCCTATGAATAACAAAATGAATAACAAACTCATGGAGAGAAAAATTAGAAAAGTAATACTTTTCATAATAGTATCCAAAAAGATGAAAACTCAGGAATAATCTAACAAAGTAAGTAAAAGACCTCTACATTGAAAATTAAAGTTTTCCCAAAAAATTAAAGAGGATATTAGAAAATGCAATGATACTGTGGCTCTTGGGTAGGAAGAACCAATGTAGTGTAAATGGCCTTATTCCCAAAATTGCTATACAGATTTAATTCAATCCCAGTCAAAATTCCAACAGCATATCTCACAGAATTGGAGAAAACAACCCTAAAATTTATTTGGAACCAAAAAAGACCTAGAATAGCAAAAGCAATTCTGAACAACAAAGTCAAGACAGGTGGTATCATAATCTCTGACTTGAAAGTATACTACAAAATTTCTGTGATAAAAACAGCACGGTACTTGCAAAATAAGACCTAAGAATCAATGGAACAGATTAGAAGATGCAGAAATGACTCTAGACATATTTAGCCAACTTATATTTGGCAAAGGTATCAAACATCCTCACTGAGAGAAAGATAGCTTCCATTAGTCTACTACAAAATTAAAATCCCAATTGTATTTTATTCCATCCAGGTCTACATATACCATTTTGGCCAGAAACAGGTTGTTAGACCATACAGATGAAGAAAAAATGCTTTGTTAAGTGACTTTCTGCCAGGCAATTTGTTATGTGATTTTTTTATTGATTTATATTTGCACTGAGTAAAGTTTACCTCTTTATTATGTAAAATTTAGTGGTTTCTACTATAGTCACAAAGTTATGGATCCTAATATGCATCTTTTCAAAGTTCACTTATTGAATTATATCAGTCTCAAGAGTAGTTATTATTAACATCATTTTTGTAATAAGCACACACAAGTTCAAAGAGAGTAACTTGTCCAAAGCCTCACATGTAGAAAGACTGAGTTCTGTGCTGGAACCCAAGTCTGTCTCCAGAGTAGAAGCTTTCCCACTCAAGAAATGATGACTTTTCATAATATTCTTGGTCACACCCATAATCTGTGAGGGTTATTAATTAAACTTTCTCTATTCAATTCTATCACACAGCAGAAAAATTAAACTTTCTCTATTCAATTCTATTAGATAGCAGAAAAATTAAGTACCACTGCCCTTTATATTTCTAGTGAGCTCTTTCTGAACTCTTTTACTGATATTATCCTACTTGCTTCAGAAGGATATGATGGGAATTTAATACATAACAGTAAGAAAATGTAATAAAATTCATATCTATGTAAATTAAATAAAAGATTTAAGTCTACAAAGCTAAATGGAATGTCAGATGGATTCATTAAAAATTATACTCTCATCTCTATTCTTGGAAGATCATAGGTCAGGCATCTTATGCTCTTTTTATAAAACTCATCTAAAACCTTGTTGAGAGTAAAGAACTAATTCTGCCAGAAGAGCTTGACGTGTGGACTGAAAGCTTTCAGAATAATATTTCACGTAATCTCTTCTTTGATGATAACTTTTGCACATTTTACACATAAACCCTGATGCTGCCTCCTGAGAGCTGTATTTCAAAAACTCACATTTATTTGTTAATGTGTCTTATTGAGGAAAGGACAAATCTTGGTGCTGAAGTGCAATGGCCCACTATTTCCTAGGCATCCTACCATCATGGCACAGAAGTTAGAGGTACCAGCATTGTAGTTCATGTGCCTGCCCAAGGCTCTATTTCTGTTTGGAGGGCTACTTATGCCATCAGTGTCTGCTATCAAAAATATCTACTGGAGAGGAGAGAAGGGCTCCCATATCAAATGAAAAGTTATCAATGAAAACAGACTATTTCTTCCTGCCTTAAGGAAACTGATAAGAGGAGTCGAAATGATTCATACAGAGCACTGACCCTCTCACGTGGTGTGAAGAGCAGTAGCCTCAAAGTCACCAGGAAACCTGTTGGAAATGGAAACCTGCAGACATACTGAGTCAGAAACCAGAGGCTAGAATACATCATTTTGACCTGCACATCCATCCAACTGAGTTGTTCTGACACCTGAAAATGTCTGAGTTCTGTTCTGTAATGTAAAGATGACAAACACAATAATAACTCTCCTATAGATGCAGTACTATATTTGAATTATTTTTGAACATCATTCTGCAGTACAACCATAAGATAACTGAGCCTGAATGGAATTCAAGCCTACAGTTGACCCCAGACTTTACATGAAGTCAGGGAGATTCTAAATGGAAAAGAACAGATTCCCTTCTCTTTCTGTATCCCAGAATTAGACTATTCCACTGCTCCCATCTGTCCTATACAAATTATATGTGTAATAGAGAAGTCTGGTGCTGTGATGGAGGGATACATATGAAAAAGAATCAAAGGAAAAGCAGTAAAATTATTAATTACAAGCTTTATGATAAGAGAATCAATAACTCCTTTCACAAATCTATAATCTTTTATATTCTAACTAACTCCCTTGGACAAAAGTCCATACCTCAATATGTAAATACTTTAAAGAGAACAGACTAGTTCTCTCTATATTAATGATTGCTAAGGTGAAATACTGGTGATGACAAGGAGCAGTGTAGGCACAGGGGTCTGTAGACAGAAAAATAAAATTGGTACCTTCTTAGGTCTTTAGATAATTTTTACTAGAATGAGTTAAAAACAAACTTTATTACAGAGATTTCCCTGGGAAGCAAGTCAAAGGAAGAGGTACAAAACAAAAGAAACAAAACAGAACAAATCACAGATTAAGGCACCAAATGGCTTTGGGACTTGCACCAAGAGACCAAAAAAGAGCTGACAGGAAGGACACAGAGAAGTCAGTGAGGCTTTTCCACCTCCAATGAGATAAGGGAAAAACAAAGGGCAGAAGCTGGCTAATTTTAAGACAGTGTGTACCCACACCTACGAACTAAGAACTAACGGGTACATTTATATATACATGCATATTCACTCTAGATTCACTGTATTATTCACTCTGGGGTCATTGTAGTATACAATAGACATGCACATGCCCCATTACTAACTCCAAACTAACCAAAAGTAAGGCCATCCCTTGACAACTAGCTGCCCATGCCAAAGATAAGACCTTAAAATACATGTCTGGGGCAACTAAGCAAGCAGAAAGAAGCTGCACATAAACTGACCACTGAAAGAATGACATTAGGCAGAGGTGCTCAATAGCCAATCCAATTATGGAAAGTTCTGGGTAAAAGAGAAAGGAACACTCCCCTCCCCAGGCATAAAACAGCTGAGAACAAAGAACCCATGAGTCCTCCATATTTCCAGAGCCCCCTACACTGACTTTTTCTTATTAGGGTAGTTATCTTCTCCTTTCTTCCTCCTTTGTCTCTTTACAAATAAAGTATCCTCCTTTCAATGAACTTTGTCCGTCTAACTTCTTATTGGACTGAGTTATGACCCAGGTGGGCTGCTTAGAAAACAGAGCAGTGGTGCTTGTACCCTAGATGCAACAAGAGACGTTTTCTGGAGCATCATCTAAACTGTACAGTTAATGTATTTGCTTTTAAAAATGGAGCATTTATTCATGTTGTATGTTTGAAAAACAAAAAAAGGGATACAGAAAATTAGGTACTGGTATGTTGTATGCATATATAGAACTATTACATATGACCCTATTAATATGCACAGCCATTATGTGTTAATAAATTTTTAAAAATACAATACAGCAATATCTCAGTTCACAAATGTTTCCCCTTGTGAATAATTTGGTTTGTGAATAGAAGTCTTTGGCAAAATTTTGCTTTTGTTGATGAACTGTGCCTGGTGAGGAGCATGACTGCAGTCATCTTTGCCCCCTAAACACGAACATGGCCATTTTCCTAGAATAGTGGAGTGAATTAAGGTTGTAAACCGAGGTACCATTGTGAGTTATTTGTAAAGCCCCTGGAGTTAATGAACACTAACATTTAAAATATATCTTTCAAACTTTTATTTGACATTTCCATAGCATTGACATTATGTAGTATTTATCAATTTATAGTCTTTGCTTAACTTACTCAGCTCAGATATCATAAATATATTCTTATATTACTAAGACATCTTCATAGTCATAGTTTAATACAATTTCATAACATGCTACCATATGTGTATACCATAACATACCATGACTTACACATGCATTTATAATTTGGTGGGGAATAAGAATTTTTTCTTTTTTAATTTTTTTGTTACTTCATAAACCTTCTCAAAGTCTGTGTGCAAAATTCTAGCCATTTCCAATTGCTATTTTTTCAAACGGAGAATTATTAGTCCCAAGTAAACAAATACTTAAAAATTTCTCAATACTTGTTATAAATTCTTCCCTCACTAAGGTTGCATTAATTTAAATGCTCATCAACCATTCCTCAGAGAGTCTCTCTCATCTACATTTACCAGTAGGATTTCACCATCCTTTATTTATAAATAGAAGATGTTATTTCTTCATTATCTTAATATGCATTTATTTTGATATTAATTAGGTTGAGAATAAATATTTATTAGTTGTTTGTATTTGTTTTTCTGAGAATACTTTTTTATCATTTGTCTATTTATTTATTAGTGTTTGAATAGTTTCTCATTGGTTTTATAAATTATTTTATTTAAAAAGTTGGTTTTTTTCTATTAAGAGTATCAAGATTTGGACCTATAATAAATAGTGCTAACAGAAGATGAGAACAAATATTAGGAAAAATTACATAGGAAAAATTCAATGTACAGTTTTTTTTGTGGCAAGCATCTCCTCAGACTTGCTGATGGGTGGCCCATCCTGCATTTGGCATTCAAGTTAAAACATCTCTGTGTACAAGACTCTTATCTATCTCCACCTCCATAATCGTCCCCCCAAATCCATATCAACTATCCTAGATCATTACAAGCACTTTCTGACTTCTGAAATAACATCTGATTTCTATGTAAAGGGAAGTCTGGGTACATTCTCCACTCCTACTCACGAATAAATTTCTCCAACCCCAATCTATTGTTTTATAAACTGAATCAAGGTGATAACCAAAATCAAGCTCCTATCTCAGAGACCATCCATCTAGACAAGAGTGCTATGTTCCTTGGTCATTCCCTCTGAAAAGCATGGTTCCACATCCTTGAGCAAACAGGACTTTTGAAAGAGAATTTACATCTCAAAGGAGCAGAGAAAAAAATTTACAAATATAAGCTTTCCAGAGTCAGTGCTCTAAAGAAAAAATCAGGGCCTAGATCCAGAGAAAAGGCCTTGTAATGTTCAGTCAGGTGGAGCACAATGTCGAGGCTGTGTTGACCACTCCACACCAGGTCACCAGAATTGCTGGCCCATGGTTGTTTCCAAGAGTTGGATGTGGGTGTGGGAGTGGGTGGGGATGGAGGTCCATCGTCCATGACTCCTTTACCTTGCATGCTGCTCCAGAATGACTACATCTGCTCACCTTCCTCCCTCCAAATTTTTCCTCCTGCCATTCATTTTCATTTTATCTACTTTTTCCCTTTCCCTTTGAACTGATCTTATCTGATACCTTGGGAGGTTTTTTTAAGTGATACTATAAAAATGTCTTTAAGAAAGGAATATTGTCCTGAATTTATGTCAATTATTTCTTTGAACTTTTGTTAGTAACCCAGTGACAGCTATAGAGAGAGGGGAAAAGGCCCAAAGGGAGAGAGTTCTTGCCATATTCTTTCCACTGCATGTAGCCAATCCCTCATGTCTGTTGGAGAGCCTAGAATACTTTTCACACTTGGCAAATATTTGTTGACTGAATCTTCTCTGAGCCTCTTCCAATTTCTCCATCATCATCCAGAGAAGAGAAAACAAATAGAATATTGTAATTTTTTTCAATATTACTTATTTGTTCTTATTATAATCTTATTTATCAGTCTCTAGTTCTTCTGGGAAAGTTGAGATTTGTTTATTATCTCTTCATTCTTCTTCACTCAGTCTTAATACCTTTCTCTCTCCTTTACTCAATACTTACTCTTTTTTTTTCTCTGTTCCCTCCAACATTCCCTGTTAAACTTCTAGTAAGACCCCTGGGTGCGACTCATCAGAGGAAGAGCAACTCTGGGGATTTCAACCCTTTGACAGATTGCCAGAGATGAGGGTTGATAGGGAGGAGGAAGCAAAGAAGACATTGAGAAGGGAGGATGGAGAAATGGAAGGAGAGAAGATGAGAGAGAGGGAGAGAAGATGAGAGAGAGAGGGAAAGAAAGAGAGAGATTAATTCAACATAGACATTTTACTGATTATTATAAATAAATCAGAGGAAGTAGCATCTAATGATGTTGGTGGCCCACCTTTAATTATAACTGATGATCGATTTGAATTAACTCATATATCCACTCATCTCATTTTTAGTTTAGATCCTAATTTCTAGCCACTGTACAATTTCCTCTATTATCTGACAATTACAAACCAGTAAGTAATAATATCCTTGACTGAAATAACATTCCCTTCTTTGAACTCTAACATTTTACCTTTAATTTTCCTATTATACTTATTTCCCCATTTACAATAGTTATTAAACATTATGTCTTCTCTCTTCTATTAGATTATATAAAGACAAAATTTTTTATCTTATTTTTATGTCACCCTTAAGCACCTGATTTACTCAGTGAGTTTTACCTTCACAGGAAACAATAGAAAATAGTGTTAGGTAAAAATTTGTACTTCTTGATCCTCAAAACAACTTACTAATTATATTTTTATCCAGGTCCTTCCTTGTCTTATTCCCAGTCTCAGGGGAGCAAGCCTAGCTTCCCAGCAAGATCAGTTTAATTCCTTGCTTTTGAGCCTCTCCCATCTCCCCATAAATGTCTCCCCATGATGCATTCCTTCCCTCCTTTGCTGTTTATACCCACTCTCTCTCATACCTTCACACAGGAAAGAGAATGGTAAGAAGAAGGAGGTTAGAAAAGAAAGGGGCAGGGACAAAAGGTTTTCACTCCAAAATACCTTCCAACCACAAGGCTCCTCAGTGCAGAAATCCACTACCCTTTCTCTTCAGGTTGTTTTTCCTCTGGGTTCTTTCTTATGATTTCACCTGGTTAATTACTACTCATTCCTTGATTTCCAAATCCAAATGCTTCTTTCAAAAATTCTTCCATGATATTTTCAGGTTGAGTTAGGCATCTTCATGTTCATGTAAATATTGTAAGGTGCATAATTTTATTGCAACTTTGCTTTTCTGCCTCTTGCTCTAGAGTATGAGCAACTTGGGAGATAGGACTTACATATTTTAGTACTGTAGCATTGTGTGAATAGATGAGCAATAGAAAGCACTTAATACATATTTGTTTTTTGAATGGGAAATGGCTGTAGAAATATGAGATTAGTTCCATATGGTTTGATTTTGAAAATAAGACAGTGTTGCATTTTATTCTAATAAAAAGTATTTACCTACTCATTACAAGTGTTTATTTCTAGGCTCCATTTAGGAAAATCTCAACTCCCCCATCCCCTTTTACTAGTGTATGTTTGGAATATAGAAAAGTAATGCTTGCTTTGGGGAATTTGTAAATGCATACAATATTTTTGATCATTTTATCCTCATCTCTTTTAACTTACTTGTCTCCCTCATCCTCTCTCTTATCCCCACAAGTCTGTCCTCTTTTTCTTATCATTTCTTGTTATTTTACTAATTTATATGTTTCTCACATAATCTGCAGAGGCAACAGAAGAGACTCACATAAGAGAAATCATGCTATGCTTAACTTTCCATGTATAACATATTTTACTTAGTATTATAGTAAAAAATGACGCAATTTAATTCTTCTTTATAGCTATATATAAATATATGTGTGTGTCACATTTTTGTCTGTCTGTTGACAGCCATCTAGGCTTTTTTTTAAGGCATAGCTATTGTGAATTTCACTGTTATAAAAATAGGTATGTGTATCACTATAGTATGTTATCTTTAATTCCATAGATAATGTATCCAGGAAAGAGTTTGATCAAAAGTAATCTTTGTTTTCTGTTTTTATTTCCATAGTTCTTATAGTAGTTAACATTTCAGTAACAGTGTAGAAGTGGTCCTTTTCCCCAAATTCTCACTAGCATTTGTTACTTTTTTTGATCTTGATGGTAACCATTTTGACTTAAAAGTTGTTTTTTTTTTAACAAAAAATTTATACAATGCTAGCTTTTTATCTGGAAAAATATAGTGTTTCTGTTACTAAATATTCATATATAAAAATATTATTCAGTAAAACAAAACCAAGTCTTTCCTATTTCTCTTCTGCTTCATTTTCATCTCCAAAAGAAAACATTGTTAGCAATCTTTGTAAGCATACATATAGAGATAGGGCTTTAGTTTTAAATATGGAAGGACCAATTTGAAGGGCTTTTTCTTCCATAACAGTATTTTCTTCAGAAAAATATTGTTGTGTATCACTTCACTGCTACTGTATTTTAGAGCACTACCTAGCTAGCAGACAGGAGACAGCCATCACACAGTAGAGACTGAAGTCCATGTGTGCATTTTTCTGAAATGACTACCACAGAAGAATACAGAGCAAAGCAAACAAGACTTGTCCAAATATGACCAACTGATATAGAGCAAGGCCTCTCCACTTCAGTGCTCTGATATTTTGAGACAAAATACAGAATCACAATAAAATCAAAGAAATAAATGCAAAACTCTCTAACTTAAGTATGTCATTTAAATTCTCTTTGTTTTAATACCCTCATTTATAGAATCAAAGTCTGGATTAGTTTCTAAGGTTTCTTGTAACTCTAGAATTTCAGTCAAGGAAAATTTAAACAATACTGTAAAGAGTGGTTATGATTTGATCTAAAATGTCTCCACAAAGGCCCATGCATTCACAGATGGGACTTACAAACTGATTAGATCATGGGTATGCTATAGCCACCAGTGATGTATTCATTGATCAATGCATAGCTGAATGTGCTATTAGGAGTTGGAGCATGGTAGGAGGAGGTAGGTCACTGGAGGTGTGACCTAAAAGGGTGTATTCTTGTTCCTGGCCCTTTCCCCCCACTCTCTCCAGCCTCTCATTTGCTCCTTCCACTTCCAGCCACCAGGAAGTGAATAGCTTTTCTCTGCCACAGCCCTCTGCTATGATGTTCTGCCTGGAGACAAGCCGACCAGAGACTGAAACCTCTGAAACTCTGAGCCCAAATCAACATTTTCTTCTTTACATTTTATATATGAAGAGTTTTGTCCCAGCAGTAGACAAGTGATCAATGCAAGAAAAGATCAGTAAATAATTTCCACCTGAAATAGGAGTAGATTTGTTACCTCTGCAGGTTAATATAAAGAAGATAGTATAATATACATGACTCAGTGATTTGATAAACATGAAGCTCTGTCGCTATCATTTCCTATGTTGGGTTGTTATTATTATTGTTATTTTCTATAACTTTACACAGATTGATTAAACATGATTTAGTAGTTAATGGGTTTAAATAATCTCAAGAATAAAGCAGCAAGTAAATATTATCTAATTAGAAGGATGATTAGAAATGACAATGCTGTTATGGATTGTGTCTAGGTGTCTCCCCAAATGCTAGTGCAGTTATAGGTGGGACTTCTTCAGAGGTAGCTAGATTTAGACAGTGTGACAGTGAGATTGATTTATGGTACAATGATATGCTCAAGGGCACTAGAATTAATGATATGAGTGCTATCCACTCAAAGAAGTTTGGATAATATAAAAGGGGCAAAAAAGACACTGTTAAGTCCCTTGGTTGGTTTGCAACCTTTTGGTTGCCGTGAACTGTTGTCCCTCTGCCATGTGCCACCTTACCTTGGAGCCAGCAGATGATAGACTGAAAGTTCTATGAACTGTATGCCAAAAAAAATCCTCTCTTTAAATTTGGGTGGCAAGTATTTTGTCTCAGCAACAAGAAAAGTAATTAAGGCAGAATTTGGTACCAGAAATGTGGGGTCATTACTATGACTATACCTGACTATGTGGCTCAAGAGTCTTTAGCAATGGCTTGTGGGAAGAGTTTTGAAAGGTTCAGAGATGCTGGCTGAACAACTAGAGCTGAAACACCTCAGGTTGTACTTGATGGGGAGAGTTTGATCCGAGTTCAGAAGGCTTATAGAAATTCTGCCAGTAAAGATCAGGCTGGGGAGGTTTCTACTAGTAAGGACTGCATTGGCTGTTGCACTCCAAAGAATAGGTGATGTGGATTGGAAGAAAGTTTATCTTAATTTGGTACATGTCCAGAGACTTTGTCTGAGACTGGTATTAAAGGAGCAGACTGATTAATCTTGCAGAAGAAACTTCAAGACAGTCAAATGTTGAGGGAGTGGAACTGATATTATTGGGGTCTTTCAGCCATCTTTATATTGAGAATCAAAATCAAAAAGCCTATCAGAATGATTTAATACATTTTGAATTTGGCTTGAAAGAAAGATTCAGTAAAGCTGTGGATTGCAATGATAGAACAGCGATCTGGATTGTAGAGAAAGAACAGGAGAATAGAAAAGATAGCCTTGAAGATATCACTAGAAGCAGCAGACTCCACCCTTTGCAGCCTCAGTTACAAAAGTAAAATAATTTAATTTTATGAGAGAAACCCCAAGCACATGTACCAGAATGGTGGACACCTAGAGAAGTTGTTCCTCCGGATTTGGTACATAGGCACTGGACCCCTACTGCTCTAGTTTATGGCACACCTTAGCACCATCCACATAGCGATGGTTTTAGGAACATGCAGACTGTAAGAGTTGTAGGGTTGAGAAAGCTTCCACCCAGATTGTAAAGGAAGGCTTGGGAGGCCAGGCAGTGCGTCTCTGAGAGGGTAGTATGTGAAGCTGAGAATGTGAAGCCAAAGATGTAACTGAGACCCTAGAAGTTTGGAGAAGCCAGGAACATTGATCATCTGAGAAAAATTGCAAGGAGGGATCCTACCCAGCCCCAGAGAGAAGCCATGGGAGCTACAACCACAGGAAGTGTCATAGGTGCAGAGTCACTCAAGCCCTTTGAAGTTCACAACTTGCCACAGATTGCTGGGTATGCTAGAAGTGGAACTGTGGGATTTAATGTTTGCCCTATTGGATTTTGATCTTTCTTTGTTCCTATTCCTTGATAACCCTTGTTGTAACTTTTGGAATTGAAATACTTACCTTGTGCTACTGAATATTGGAAGTGTTTAGCTTTCTTTTCATTTGTATAAAGACTCACATGTAAGAGTTTGCCTTAAATCTTAGAGGAGACTTTGGAGTTGACTTTTGAGCAGTGCTGAAACTGCTAATACGTTGGCAACTCTTAGAATTCATTAAATGTCTTTTGCATGAAGGAATGTGCATGAGTATTTAAGGGTGCCAGGGTAGACGTTTCACCTTGTGTCTAATGTCTCTTCAAAGCCTCGTGCAATTATAAGTGGAACTTTTTCAGAGGTAGCTAGATCTAGACTGTAGGACACTGGGATTAATTCATGGTGCAATAACAATGCTAGGCTCATGGGAACTAGGATTAACAGTGTGAGTGCTACCGGCCCTAAGTAGCCTGGATAAGGTAAAAGGGGAAGAAAGATACTGTTAAGGTTCCTTGTTTGTTTTGCTACCTTCTGGCTGCCATGAATTGTTTCTCCTCCTGGATGCCTGTCTGCCATCTGCCCTGATTTAGAGCCACCTGATTATGGACTAAAACCTTTACAAACTGTGAGCCAAATGAACCTTTCCTCCTTTAACTTTTGGTGTTAGGTATTTTGTCTCAGCAACAAGATAAGTAACTAAGACAAATACTATTGCTAGATTGGTAACTTAAGTTTACAAACATCTCTTCCAGGAAAATTATGAACCCATTTTTAAAATGCAATTAACTGTGACAGATATATCTGGCTCACATTGTCCCCATAATGACAAGAAAATTACCTTAGCACATTAATGTTGATGGCTTTTCACACTGACATAACTAGCTCAAATTCTATTCAATTTGCTGAGACTTGTCTATAACAAAATGATAAATAGAATGTTCCATGTAAAAATAGAAAGAAAAAAGTTATTAGAGAGAGTACCCAAAAAGCAAAAGCAATACAGCCTAACACCAGGAAACCAAAATCTCACTTAATCCTAACACATTCAAGATCAGTCTTTGCCAACCCCATCCTTTCTCTCTTGCCTTTCAGATTTATTTGTTTCTTTTTGAAAAAATTCTTTATGCTCTTGTTTTTCATATAAATCTCTCAAGTCATTTCTAAGTGCTCAATTCTCTTCCCTTATCCCCATGCTCCCGGTTTACTTACTATAATTGCAATCATGTACAGCAATCAACACTACCTCTCAGAGCCAGGAATAAAGTCATAGGACAGACAATAAGTTCAACCTAACCCAGGACAGGAAGCCACCACTAGTCTCTCTCATTACTTTCATCTGAGGTGCAAAATCACCCAGCATATACACAGCTTCCATATTTTAGCCTCTAAGGCCTTTTAGGTGACCTGAGAAGAGGAAAAGTTATATGTAAAGGGTAATATAAGAGCATCCTGGAAAATGTTGCCTATATTGAAAGCAAGAAAATAAAGACAAAAATACAGTTCCTCAACCATAAAATGTCAAATACTATTTAAAAGGAGATTATATTATTTCTCTAAATGGAGCCATGACAAGAATAGCTATTATTTTTAGTTCTATGTCAATTGCATTCCCAAAGATGGTAATTGATTCTTTGTACAGAAAGTTACTGTCAGAAAAGTATTGGTTTTGATGAAAGATACTTAGGTAAGAATTTTTTGTTATTTTGTTTCAAGTTCTATGATAGGTTTGGGAGAACTAGTAACATTAAATTTTCCCATAAGAAATTTTGGTTTAATTAGAAATCATTACAAATTACAGTAGGAGTACTCAGTTGCTCATTGTTCAACAGATATTTACTTAGCATTATTCATCACTATATAATATATATGTGCTTTTTAATTTTTAATCTCCCACTGGAATGTAGGCATCATAAGGGCAGGGATTTTTGTCTCTTTGGTTCATTCTTATATCGTCAGTACCTAGAACAGAGTCAAACTCATAAGCTCATAAACTCATAAACTTTTGACATGAGCAGACAAATGACTCTTCTATAAGTTTGTCACTGTGCTATTTTCCAAGGCTGTCATTATGAATAAATTGGACAGAAATTTTGCATTCAGGGAAGTTGTACCAAGATAGAGACATTAAACCAACAAATTTAAAAACAGGTAATTAAAGAAATGGAATAGAAATAAGTGTAAAATTCCAGCTGAAATTGGGGGATAGCATAGTAGAACGGAAGGGAGCAAAATGCAGATTGAGCCATAAAAGGTAACCAAGAATTATTCAGGCAAATGCAATAATTTCCCTTAGAAAAATCTGCTCTCTAACACAGAGATTAAGCAGTATTATATAGGCTTAGCATTTCAGTTGCCCTGGTCAGCTCAAGAAACAAGAAGTTTGAGTTGATGGGAAGTTTAAAAAAAAGACACAAACAATTGAATTCTGGAATCCCATAATTCAATCTGACTTAAGACAAGTGTACTATAGAACACCTAGAACGCTTTTTTTCTTTTTTCTAGTATTAAGCTATATATTTTTGAAGCAATGAATCCATACAGTTTAAGTAAGTATAGTGTAGGTCGTGTTAGCAAATAATTCTATTTTTGATGTACACGTTTTTACTTCCTGGGAAATAACTCATTTTAGATGAGATGTGACATCTGACAGGCTGTGGGCCTCTGTGCTCGAGCTCAGACAAAGGAAAATAACTCACCTTTGGGGACTCGGAAAGTCAGCTTCAAAACTGAGAAAGGAACTTAGCAGTTGTTTATCATGGTTTGGGCTCTTGTTTCACACAAACACCACCTCAAATGGCTGCTAAGAACAGGGCTGACCAGGCCCGATTCCCAGATTCTAACTGAACTGTTCATGAGTACCGTTTGTGCCTGAATATTGCTAGAAAGCTGTTAACTTGCCTGGCACATATCCAGAGTAGAGGACAGTGGAGCTAAGGAATTGAGAACTGTGTTACAAGGAGAAGCTCAGTCACACTCTGTGTCCCCAGCATGTACAGTATGCCTGTGAGTGCTCACAAAAATCTCACCTGACAGGAAATGGAGACGTTACCTTGCCTCAATATCACTGTGTTTTGCAAACATTTGATTTGCTCCATTGGTCTTTTTTCTGCTTTTGTCTGATATTTATACAACTTAAATTTACTAGAGGGTTCTTAAGGATTACTCAAAAATGGTGGCTTTTCAGTTGTGCTTTGTAGAACTTAGGACTTCTGATGATATCTCAGAGATCATTTTAGCACTCAACTATAATTGATAAAATTTTAGCAGGAAGTCTATGTGTGGCCTTCTCTTCAACCAGAGCAGTTAGGATATACTTTGCTCTGTGTGTAAATATGTATGTGCATGGTCAGGGGAGGTAAGGGGGAATTCTTTGAAGGATGGTTTTATAATGTCAGAAATACTTAAAAATATGAATGCTTATGTTTCTCTAAAATTCATATGCTGACTCCCAAGCCTCAATATAAGATGAAGATGAAGATGAAGATGAGGATGAGGATGAGGATGAAGATGAAGATGAAGATGAAGATGAAGATGAAGATGAAGACTTTAGAAAGTAATTAGGCCATGACAGTGGGGCTCTTGTAAATGAGATAAGTGCCCTTTGTAGAAGCGGATGAGAGGGTGAAGTGAAAAGATAGCCATCTAAAACTCTGAGAACAAGCCCTCACCAGAAAATGAATCATTTGGGAACTTCATCCTGGACATCCCAGTTTCCAGAACTGTGAGAAATAAATCCTTGTTTAACCCATGAAATCTATAGATATTTTTTATAGCAGCCTGAAGTGACTAAGGGATATGGTTTTCAAAACAATTATACTAAGGTAATAAAGTCAATAAAGTGATTTTTTTAAAGTACTGATACTTCTTAAAGGCTGAAATATTTAATATATTTCATGAGCTACTGGTATGTGGAAAACAGAAGAAATATTTCTTTTAGTCTAGAGATATGATAGAGGCTTAAACATCTCTCTAAACATTTTCTTTGTTAAAAAAGGTAGCTATAATATCTTGGGGGTACCGTTCATCTGTCTGTCTATGTATGTATGTATGTACATATGTATGTATGTATCTATATATCCATTCAACTAACTACTCAGAAATCAGAAAATGTTAACTGTATATGTATTTGTTAAAAGTGCTTTGTGCAACAAAAGGTAAAAATAGATGCAATGAAAAACACAATAAAAATAGAAATTATTAGTTATTCTGAGGAAAAGCAGCAGGACGTGAGAAGAAATGAATTGCTTAAATTTGCAAGGTGGAAAGAATGACAGTCAGTCAATAAAACCAAAATCAAAATCATTTGTCACAGGGCTGGAGAGTGGAAGGAAGCAAAGAGAGACTAGAAATAGCTGAAAGATCTGGCAAGGGCTCACACGGAGCCTTCAAAGCTGGAGTTTGTGATGGGCTGGAGAGACAGGCAGTCACTTATGCCACAGGAGGACTCTTGGTGGATTCCTTTGCCTCCAGTGGGAACAAGAAGCAACAAATGGAACAGTGGCAGGTGGCAAGAGGTACATTAAATACATACTAAATTGATGAGCTGGTTAAACAGTAGAAAGGGTAAATATAAAATAATGTTCTGTCAGGGGTGGAAATGTACTAAAATGCTGAAAATTGCTGCCACCTCCTGGGCACTGTTTTTGCAACTGCATGTTGCCATGGCCACTTTTATTCTATAAAATAGACATTTCCATTAAGTAGAATCATGGAAAAAAAAACAGGTCTGGTTTTGCTGTACTTGAAGACCCTGCTGATATTAAGGAAGAAATGAATGTCTACTAAGATCAGGTAATAGAGATCAGGTGTTTTGTACCAGAGCTAGTCTGGAACACAGTAATATCTTGTTCATTAGAGAAAAAACAGACCAAAGGTGGAGAGAGATTTTTAAAAGATGTCCAGTTAAAGATAAGTTGGAAGGATAATGTAAATAATATCAAAATAAACATTCTTGATGAAACACTTGACATTAGTTTGGAATAGATAAAAAGTCTAACAGCTAAAAAAATTGTCTGAAAACCTGTTGTAGTTAGTTGCTTCTTGAAGCTCCTTGGAACATTTTGCGGTAAAAGAAAAAAAAGTAACCAGCACAATAAAACTACATGTAGTTAGATATTCATGCCTTTGCTTACACTATTTTTTAAAAAACTGTCTATTAAAAATCATCTCCTACACCAAGTTACACAATTTATGTTTCATCGAAATTCAGAATACAGAAGCTTCTATTTTCTTGGCAAAGGAAGGCTTACTTTATTCTGTATAATTGGAGGACTCACACAAGAAAGTGAATAGTTTGACATAAACCAGAAAATACATTTCTCCAAGAGAACGCAACTGGTTACGTAGCACAGGACTGAGAGCTAACCAAATGACTGAGAAGAAGATTTTTAGATGCATATGCTGGTAATAATGTAAAAAGAATTCTGCCACTTTTTAAAAAATATTTTCTGATGGTTAAATGTCACTATTAGTTATCCAAACACATCCATACATATGTGCTTGCATACACACATATGCATGTGCACACACACACACACACACACACACATACACACACACACACACACACACACACACACACACACACACACGTCCCCCAGATCATTGATTTCATCTCTGTACAGCCTCATGTAGTAAATTAAATTTTCTTCATTCAAAAGAAATTTGGATTATGAACTAGTTTCTTTCATCCTTTCTCTTCTATTAGGCACACTATGGCCAGTATAAGCTCATGGTTTGACCACTTTATAACTCTTAGAGAAATGTGTCTCCTGGAACAAGAAAGAAAGATAATTTTTCCATAGAGTCTTACTTTTAAAGTTGGAAAAATCTTAAATAGAATGGTGAGAAATACAGTTTCTTAATTTTCCTTTTATGCTCAGTGTTAATTTTGTTGCTTCCAAGAATGGAAATATTTTAAAAGTAAATCTACTGATTACAATGAACTTTAAAGCAATTATTTGTAGATGTAGGGCTCTTTAGTGTGAATGCTCTAAGGAAAGGTAAACTGAAAGGAAATTTTATTCTTTTTAGGTTTCTCTGTACAGCCTATTTTTACAAACTGTTGATTCTTTGTAATGGTTAAAAAATCATGAATGTAAACATTTATAGTCCAATGAAATGGTTTATAAACAGGTCAGATTATGGAAACAACTATGGTGAAAATTCTTCCAGCCAATTATTCATACCATTTACAAGATAATTATCTTAATATTGCAAGCTTTATGATCTCATGAATAAGAATGGGAGTTTGGACCTTTCTTTCTTACACTAGTTTCATGTACCCTCTACCCAGAAGCAAGATTGTTAGGTCTCTAATTTCATTTTTAATTTTTTTGTGGAACCATCATACAGTTTTTCATGATAGCCGCACCAATTTACATTCTCACTAACACTGTACAAAAGTTCTCTCTTTTCCCCATATTTGCCAACACCGATTTGGTAACAACAGTTCTGACAAGTCTGGAAGATACCCCATTGTGGCTTTAAATTGCATTTTCCTGATGATAAGCAACAGTTAATACTTTCTTATAGAACTTTAGGTCATTTGTATATCTTTTGAGAAACTTCCAACAACTTTGATGTTTTTCAACCATATGATTTGGTTTCTTGCTACTGAGTTATTGACTATCCCTTATATATTTGAAATACTTACCTACTGTCAGATATATTATCTGCAAATATTTTTCTCTACTTAATAAGCTGTTTCTTCACTCTATTTCCTTTATTTTGCAGAAGTCTGGTTCAATTCTATTGATCTATTTCTGATTTTGTTTCCTGTGGTTTTGGTATCATGAAAATAGAAAAATAATCATTATTCAGGTCAATATCAAGAAATCTTTTCTCCTATATTGTCTGTTAGTTAGCTTTAGGTTTTAAGTTTCATTACAAGTTTCATTACAAGAGCCATCATAAGGAAACAACCAAGTATTACATTGGCAGATGAATGGATAACAATGGTACAGTATAGGATATGTATACATATTACACATTGAATAGAATATTATTCAGCCTTAAATGGAGGAAATCCTGTTTTTCTATAATACTAATGAACCTAGAAAATATTAGGCTAAAGTGAAATGTAATAGGCACAGAAAGGCAATTACTGAATGATCTCACTGAACTATGGACTCTAAAACAAATTTATAGAAGCAGAAAGTAGAGTGGTAATTACTAGTGTCTGGAGAATGGGTATTGGGAAGAAATTGAGTCAAAGTGTACAAAGTTTCAGTCAGAGAAGATGAATATGTTCCTGAGTTCCAATGTGTACTATGATAACAGTAGCTAATAATATATTACTATATACTTGAAATTTCTATGATAGTAGATCATAAGTGTTCTTTAACATGCACACAAAATTTAATAAAGTGAGATATATTAGTTTCGCTGTGGTAATCATTTTACAATGCATATGTGTCTCTATATCGAAATATCACTGTGCAAATTAAATGTATTCAATTTTTATTTATCAATTATACCACAATAAATGTATGAAAAAGAATGAGAATGAGTTACATTCAAGATTTGTATCCAGTGACTTTTTAAACTGTGAGAAAGACATAGAAGGTATTATTTGCTGTATTATATATGTGATTATTAATTCTGATTTGTCAACTTCATTAGATTAAGAAATTGCAGATTAGCACAGCAGACTCCTGAGTGCATCTGGTTAGGTCATGGAGGAATGACCTTGGGTACACTACAGTTGCTAACTTATTCTGTGGCACTGTGTTCCTTGCTCTGTTCTCTATCCCCATGAACTAAGCCACTTGGCTCTGACATACCCTTCAACTACTATGTTTCTGCTTTTAACCAGCTGACTGAGTGCTGAATCTCCTGAAACCACAAGCTAAACTAAATCTTTTGTCTTCTAAGTTGTGTATGTTGGATATGGTGTCTCAGCAAGTAAAAAGCTAAGACACTATGATTCCAGGGAAATTGAAGGCACTAAACACAAAGATGGGTTCCAGTTGGGTAGGGTGTGACTAAAGAAGACAGTGGCTTTCAGCATTACTCACTTCTGCCATATTGGTCACCTTTCCTTTCTTTGAACAGGTCAAGAAAATGTTTGCTTCAAACCTTTTGTACTTGCTATTTCATTATTAGTAAAACCCACTCATTAAAAGTTTCTGCTTCAGTGTCTTCAAGCCGTTGTTCCAATATCAGTGTGTCAAAGAAGCTGTCCATTACTACCTTAATAAAACAGCAATACTTTGTCCACCACCATCAGTACTACCTTTTCCCTGTTTTATTTTTTTCTACAGCACTTATCATCACTTTATATAATATATATTGTATTTTGTTTGTTGTTGTTTTCTGTCTGCCTACCTTCAGCTTAGTCCTCACCAAAAGAAAGTAAGCTCCAATAAAAGCAAGGAATTTTGGTGTTTATTGTTGTTGTTTGCTTGGTTATTTTTTTTCTTGCTCGATCACCAGCATTTGATAAGATATCTGCAGCATTGTGTGCTCACAATACACATTTGTTGGATAAATGTGTTGTGCAGTCACGTAAGGCCTCAATAAATGGTAAATGTTATTGTTTTGTCTCTATCATAGCAATAGTAGCTCGTTCTCTGGATCAGTTTTTGCTTACTTATTAAAATAATTTCACAGAAGGGCAGTGTTGTAGTTCAAGGAGAGAGCAGAGTGAATGGGGAAGCTCCAGATCCTTCAGCGTCTTGGAGACTTTGTTTGAAAGAGTTCTTCCTTGGATGAGATTAGAAGTTCACAGAGGCATTGGTGCAGAGAGGATGCCAACTGCTTTAACGTTTGGAGGAGATCCTTCATGAAGAGAGCAGTGGAGCAGTGGAGCAAAACCAGACCAGTTGATGAGCTCAACTTTACAACTTCTCAATTCACTGAAAAGGCTTGATAAATTAACTTCCCTAAAGCAAAAGAACATAAGTGGTGGAAGTGAGATTCATATTAAGGGTCTATTTCTCACCTAAAAACCAAAAGGAATATAAATTCTTCTAGCTCAATGCTATCAAAATTCAAGAAACTTTCAAAAAATCCAGAGATTCTAAAATCTTTGGCAGTGCTCTCCAATATCTTAAAACATGTCTTTAAACTTTTTTCTTATATACTACACATTTCAGTACTAGCATTTTGATGGTGTGCAAAAAGAGACATAGCACTCATAGTAGTGTTGTGCAAGTCACCAGTAATGGTATCAGAATCATTACAAGAGTTATAGTGTCTTACCAAGGATATAAAAACATACCCAGGTATGATACCAATTCCTGGGCTGACCTTTGAGTTCTCCGTTATATTGAATCTAATTATTTTCTGCCTGAATTTTTCTTCCTTATATGTTTTAGTATACCCTAGAGTTTAGTTTGGCATCTTCTTGACATTTCACTATGTCTCAACTCACAGTGAGTTTAATTCCACTACTTTCAGTATGTGCTAGAGTCAACATTTTACTTGATACATGTTACTAAAACATTACGTAAGCTCAGTGCAGGAAAAAATAAGGGTTTGATGTGGAATTCCATGGCCAGCCTGTGAAGCGTTCATGGCACACAGTGTGAAGACGTGCCATAAAACTACCGCAGGGTGCTAGAACCACTCTAGAATGGCTGACCTGAAATGGTTCTTTTAGTGATGTTTCCTTTAATACTGGTGTTGTTTTAGAAAAGCAAGGAAATTTGTAACATTATCAAGTTGAATGGCTTGCTCTGCATATTGACTTACAACATGAGCATAAAAGGTCATGCAGAAAGATATGAGCATTTTGCTGGATGGATCTTTACAAGTTAGTACTCCACATATGTGGATTACAGATATTATTAGCCTTTAAAACTCTCCAAGAAGAAAGAGATATGGGAGTATAACAAAACAAAGTAAAAGTTAAGTCAAGAAGAAAGTGCCAAGGCCCAAAGATAAAGGAAAAGCTTTTACAAGTGCCACAAAAAAGTGGGTGATTATTTTTCTGAAATGGGGTGATTTTACGCAAGGGCTAAAATTAGAAAATTCATTCAGAACACACTCTAATGAAAAGCTTGCTGTTTTTCTCCCATTGTTCTATGGAAGGCTGAAATTCTTTGTTGACTTGCAAAAAACTCAGAAGGTCTTAAGTTATCCTCAGCCACAACTGTCTCATACTGTTGATAAAAGACACTGCTACACTACAGGCTCTGCTTTCTTATTTATAGACTGTTGTAAATACGGTATATTTAGAGGTGCTTTAAAAACTGTTAAAAATATGTAACTGTGAGTTCTAAAGAACATGAAGTGGAGTTTCCTCACTGAAATGCATTTTACATGAACTAAATAGCTAAATTTATCACGCAGAAGTGTGAAGCAGGTAAATTTTTTCTTCCAACTCACATTCTTTCTTTGTTTTCATTCTTCTCTGCCATAGACACTTCTCCCACATGTCAGTCTGATGTCCCATTTTTGCTAACTGTAGCTAGGGCTTGAGAAGATTTGGTGCCTGCTCCTATCCTCTCCCCTGGAACTCCTCAGATAAGAAATTCATGTAAGACTTGTTTAAGACTTGTGTCTAGGCAAAGTGGAAATGAAATATGGCAAAGTGATTTATAATTCTTACAAGTGACATTAATTGAATATCATTATCACAGAGTATTATTGTATTAGGCTTATGTGTAATGTATATATACACATGTAATATATTACTATACATACAGAATTTTATATATTTACATTTATACATAATTTTGAAAAGCATGGAGTAATTTATTTTCTCAAATTAATTTTTAAATCTTAAGCATATAGCAGCTAAGTGCCTAGTATTGAGAAACAGGTCTGAATGAATAAATATACACTGATTTTTTAAAAATTACTTACAATCATCAAGTTTGCTATATAATCATGGAGTTTTAACTCTGAATTCAATGAGCTGTTCTTAAATGTAAATAGTCGTTCTCAATTCATGGATCATTCAGTCAAACCCATGCTGAATTGACTGTAGCAGGAACAATTTGACTATATACTGTAGGGAATAAAATGTAAACACAGTTTATTCACTGATCTCATACTGTTCATAGTTTGCTGAGAGATGAAATCATATAAAAATATACTATGAAACAGAAACTCTAATTTAAAGAAAAGTCAAACAGTGTTATAAGAAGGAAAAAGTAATTTTTAATATGGAACTAATTTTTTAAATGACTGCTGGAAGCTATAAAATTTATGAGTAGAACTGGATCCTAAAACCTGAATCGCCACAAATATCAAGGAATTAACACTTCACTAGATTTAAATAAAACCTGCATCATCTTCCTTTGATCTCGCCACCAAGTGAAATCATATGTGTTTTAAATCAAAGCACTGAAGTTATTGCATGAAGATATGATGACCAATCCTAGCTCTTAAGGAACTTAAATGCTTTTTGGTTAGATAATACACATAAAATCAAAGGTGTACATTGCACTTAGAAGCAATACAGAGAAAAATTCCATTGTGAAAAATTATTAATTGCTGAATGTGCTCAGATGGCATCTGTAGAAGTGTTCACATCATCTGGAGTGTCCAGAAGACACGCATAGAGAAGATGCAATTAAAGTTGGCTGTGAGGTATGGAAAACATTTGCAGAGTTAATCAGGAGGAGAGAGGTCAGATTAGAAAAACAAAAAGCTGTCCAAGAGCTGGACTTGTTTGAAGTGCCCTTCTTTATTTGTCTGTTTTGTGCTAGGCATGGAACCCTCTGTCTTACACATACTAAGCACAAGATCTGCCACTGAACTATGCTACCAAACCTACCTTCTTACCTAACTGAACATTCAGAAGTCACCTCCTCTGTGAAGTTTTTCCTAAACCCCCCATATCCTTCAAATGCTTACTTTCAATCACATATACTACACACACAAAGGCATTTTCACATTGGTGTTTCTTCCCTCTGCACCATCATGTGTAGTTATACATATTGCATTGTAATATGATTACTGGTAAAATAGTCATTTCTCCTACTTTAGAATTCCATGAAGAAAGTCTAGTTTATTAATTTTTATGTCTCCCAGCCTATTATAGCACCTATTACATTGGATAATAACTTATGCTACATTGAGCCAACAGTCTTCTAGAGGAAAATAAGGGTGATAAATGTGGCAGAGTAAGTTGAAATGAATTTGAAGACCATAAAGTCACAAATACAAGAATTGTGCCCTTTGTATTATAGACAATAAACATATTTTATCTTTTAAAATTTGGAAGTGGTTACAAAAACTATTGATTAGCAAGTACACTTGCCCAAGCATTATCAACCTCTGATCAAGATGTTTATATTAACTGTAAGAGCTGATACTTTTAGTATATGGCCTCTACTGTCTCTTCTTTAGGAACCCAAGAACTACCGTCTGAGTCTAATTAATTCCAGAGGCCCCAGAGAGTAAACTAAATACACTTTGCAACAAATTTAATCATGCTTTTTTCTTCTAGACTTTGTGAAGGTTTCCGGCTCACAAGATGGAGAGAAATATGCTAAAAGTCCTGCTGCTGTTGGAGTCATCTGAGAGATCTACACTTTCCAGTTCTTCATGGCTACTCAGTCAGGTCAACCTGTGCTCTTCCAATGAGATCCTGAGCCTACACTGAGCATCTAGAGCCTTGAAGGAAAATTGTCCTCTGTGTGAAACTTTGTCACGCAGATGCTGAGGTGGAACTGCCTGTGCTTTAATACCCCGTACCCTAACAGCTTCTTCCCACAGACCCACTCTCTTAGACTGTTAAATGAGCACTCTCCATATCTCCCCTTCAACTAGACTTCTCTCCTTCACCTGAAACCTCACAGAAGGCATTGATTGATGTCTCCAATATTTCCTCTCTTTTTTTTTCAACCAACTTCTGTTCCAAAGACATTATATAAGCATCTTCTAGTCAGGAAAATGGGTCTTGAGTCTAAAAGCCCATACATCCAGCCTCCCTGTTGGCTTATTCCAGAGACTCTGCAGAGGAAGATTAGCTGGACAGCAGTATGCAGGTAGGGTGGAATGAACCAAGGATAGATGCAGGAAAAAGCTATCAGAACTTCATCATGTAGCCGGGGATACAGCTCAGCAGCAAAGCGCCTCCTGGCAAGCACAAGGTCATGAGCTTGATTCCCAGTACCAAAAAATAAAAAATATAAAAAGAAGTTCATCATGTAGGAATACAGAAGATCTAAAACTACGGTTACTATACTCATGTAGAGAAAAATGTGAATAAGGAAAGATGAGTGGAATGGAAAGCAATTACAGGTATGAGTGAGAAAGGAGCTGAATACACTGCTGAGAAAATGGTAGGGCCATTCTTAGGAAGCAGAGGAGCAGGGGAAGAATTAATCTGATAGTCAAGTCAGTTAAGTTTTAGGTTAATTGAATTTGAGGTAATGGTAACATTCCAGTGAAAATTCTCAGCAGGAAATTAGAACCAGAAGACTCATGCTTTGGAGGGGATGTGGAAGTTAGTGTTTGACATATTCAGCAATTTTACAGATTTGTTTTGATGTTTGGAAAAGGAATAGAATTCTCTAGAGAGAAGACAGGGAAAGAATAGAAAGGTACAATCATCTATGTTCCATTGTGTTTCTAAATGTGCTCACACTGTGCTGACCCTATGTCTTCATATGCTCAGTAGTATTCTGTAAGTATGATATAGTGCTCTTTCCTCCATGACACAGGTATCAGTGTATGAGCATAACACTAATTATTAGGAAAACACAATTGTTACTTGAGTCTCAGTTTATAAACTAAAAACACAGTTTTACTCAGCATGCTTCCTATTCTACATATATCATAATGACTAATAATTCTGCCTCTTGATTTTGTCTCAAAATTAGATATTTGTGATTCTCGTGGATTCATAAAACAAATATAGAAAATATTAATTTTCCTAAATCCACATACATGAACGTATACTCCCATATTCAGAACCAGCAAGAGACAATTATCCTTGAAATTTCCAATATCTCACAAGGTGCCTGGCACAAACCAAGTGCTCAATAAATATTAATTGACCATTGAATGAATTAGAAAAAAAAATCTATACAACTCCTGAGTGAGAAAACTCAAAAAAGATCTAGAAAAGCTGTGAAGGAAATTTAACATATGGTGCTGTTTAGAAAGCATGATGCAGTTTTTCAGTTTGAGTTAAAAAAAACTGTACCTTTAAAATAGATTTTTAAAGCTTCAAAACTCAAATAGCATGTTTATTTCCAAAAATGAAACCGCAAACATCTGGTAGCAAGATGCAAACCCCTGCCCTTGGAGATTATTCCTTATTTTAAGATTTATCCTCTGGTGTTGCCATGACTACTGACCATGAACTGAAATCGCTGTGTAATACGTTCCATCTCCCACAGTGATTGTATCTGAGACCAGCAGTAAATTTCTAGTAATTGGAGGAGACAGCCTCAAAGGTAGACTTGACTGAGTCTTCAAACACTGTGTTAAAATTTTCCCTAGGGGTTTAGGCTACTGGTTGTTGATTCAAATGGTTAATTAGTGTGGACAGAATAATTAAATATGGAACTGGAAACCCAGTGGAACAGAGATACTTTTGTCACATTCAACTGTATCAAATCATGTCAAAAGGAAACAGACAGAAAACCCGATTCCACATAATTGTATGTGGAAGAGAGTCAGTTATGTGCTTGGTGATCAAATGCTTGTTCTTGGAGAGAACCAAAGCTAGTGAGCTGAGACCCTAATTCTGAGGTGGACAGAAAGGGGTAACATTTAATGTTCCAAAAAGTTAAAGGGATCCAGTCGGGCACATTGAAATCTCTAACACCTAATACCATACAAAATAATTTACTCTTTCATTAGTACTAAGGTGATTTACATTATTTTTACATAAGATAACAAAATCCTGTGAGTCATGTAAAGGAAAATTAATGTTTCTTTTAGTAGCATACGGTCTCATCTAATTGCATTATAGCTGGAAGCACATAGATGGCTATCTTTTCCTAGTGTAATTCAGACTCCTAGAAAAGGGAAATACTTTTGTGATAGTGTCTCCTGAATTTTTTGGTATAGACAGGAGTCATGTAATGTTTAAAAACTAGAGATAAAAACCAGATTAAGTAAGGTCACTGATGTCTTTTGCCTCCAAAAATTCTGCTTTCATATCTCAAAATTTTAGCAAAGTAGCTGAAAAGACTGTAATTCTAACTGAGCTTCTACTCTTAAGTTCACTGCCATGACCACATTGTCCCCACTGGAAAGCTGATTATATATTATTTCTTTTCAAATAGGTCATTTATATTGAGGGTGGAATATGGATTCCAGAGAAGTGAAACTGGACCTTTGGAAACATCAGGATCTATATTGTTCCCCGCAGATGTAAGAAGAGCAAGCAAGGAAAGGGAAAACTTATAAACAGGCTGGACCTCATGAAGGGCTCTTTGCACATAGACTAGTTACATTTAATTGATCTGAAGTCAAATTTGAGATCAAGAAATGTCTTTTCGTGCCTTCTTTTATCCTTCAAATATTACTCCCTGTCTCTTACACTTTTCTGGCTAAGTGTGCGTGCGTGTGTAGGAGGCTGTATTCCCAGAAGAAATTTTTCGTAAACAAGTGGGGAGAAGATTGCACCCTTCCAACATTCCAACTACATATAAAAGAGAAAATGTAAAGGAGTCCCCAAAACTAAGCAGACACTCCAAACATAACAGATCAATTCACTTATCAGAACAAACATACAATTTTCAACATTACAGTCAAATAAAATGTCTTTGTCTTCAACTATCACTTTTGATATGTCAGTTGAAAAGCTATGCTCTTCTGGACAAAAACAATGATGATTAAATTTTATATGTAAAATTATTATCAAACATAAAATTTTCTACCATATCTCCTTTGAGTACAGTGCTGCCCTGGACTCCAAGTCACCCTGTGGTGGTATAGACCTCCTACTCTCTGTGTCTGTCATTAGAAAAATAACCTCAGACAATCTCTGCTTAATAATGAAGATATAAGAAAAATGGGATCTAAATAAGATAATATTGCTGCAGTTAGAGTGATTATTTTATCAACTTTAAATTAAAATATTTTAATTGAAATAGTGAACACAGGTTTCCATAGTGATATAAAATACTACTTAGTTAATTTAACTCAGTATTGCAGGATAAAAGAAAAATTCTCACTTAGTTTGTGGATACTAGAACTTCATGGCCTTAAGACAAATTAGTAGTCTATATTTTTCAGTGAAATCAAGAACTAAGAAGTTCAGTGATAATTAAAGCTTTGCTTGAGCTAGGACTTCTTGTCAATTTGAGTGGAGAAGCAAGCTGTTACTGGCATTGATTGGAAAAACACAAAAGAATCCTAATGTATGACTTGTCTATGAAGAATCATCAATCATTTTCTCTGATCTTCTAAAGTAAAGGAGAAAAAAGAAGTGTTTGGGTAACCCAACATGATTTTCATTATATGATTGCTTTATAATCATATTTAATTCCTATCATATGTTTTGGCTAATATTTGCTTAAAAATTAAGAGGCAGTACTTAGGTAAAAAAAGCTATTTCTATATAGGCAAGTCCTTGGAGAATTGCAAAATCATATTCATAGCTCATAAGCAAAGCATTAAAAGATATGCAAATGATTAAAGATCATATAAAACCTATAAAAGTGTACAAAATACTAACACTTGAAAATTATTTTTTAAGAATTTTAACATGAAGTAACATGACACTTCACAAGAGCATTGTAATTCTAAAATTAAAAAGCATGCTTAGAATGTGCATAGAAATTAAATTTAAAGCAAAGAATTAAAACTAAAAAATATTTAAAGAAATTATAGTTATGGTAAACAAATAGCAGAGATTATGAAATTATTATTTCTGAAAACTTACTCCTCAGAGACATGAGAGCCAAATCAGACAGAGCAAAGGTATCAAAATCGTCAATGCAAAAATTGCAATTAATACAGTAGTTTACTTTCATAAATTTTTTTCTCTGTACTTGAATAAGGATATGTGACATTTCAAGGTAGTCGTTCTTGAGAGTTAATACTTTAAAAATGTACATCAAATATTAAAAAGGAAAATTTAAATACATAGATAGCATTTTATCAAATATGAAAACAGACAGTATATTTAAGAGAAAGAAAATATATCTGGCATGTTAAATATGAAGAATTTAAACTTTTGACATGTCGACCAGGAAGACTAAGAAAAGAATCCCACTTTAAAAATGTAATAGATAGGTACTGGGTGGTAAAAGGTCTACCTAACCACAATTTTCTAAACAAAGATTGATAGTTATAGAAACTGTTGGTACAGTAGGACAGAATGACAAGGTAGAAAACATTTTTTTCTTTCAAATGGCTATATTTTAATTGTTTCATTATATAAGTCAACAAGTAGATTTTATTTAGAAGTATCGGATCTTATAGCAAAGTACATAAGAAAGTTTTAACATAAAATAAAAATAAAATTTTAACGTGCCTCTGGTTTCTAAACATACATCCAAAGTAGTTTAAAGATTTGAGGCCCTAGCAAAATTAATAAGAATAATCTTAAAATTTGACTATCTTTCAACAGAATAAATATTGTGCTCTTAGAAATACATCTTTTTCTCTCCATATTTCAGATTCAAGAACATACTATAACTGAGTGTGTTGGTGCATGCCTGCAATCCTGCTACTTAGGAAGAACAAGCTGGAAGATCAAAAGTTTGAGGCCATTCAGGGCTATAGAGTGAGACTCCATCTCAAAATAAAATATTAAAAGAAAGCACTGGGAAGTTCAGTCCCCGGTACAGGAAAAACAAAACAAAATAAACCAAATTAAAGATGAAAATGTTAAAGAGTCGGTGTTTGAACTAAGGATAATAGTAGTGAACTCGGAGTCATGCCGCTAAACTCCGGAGCTTGCTTCGCCATTTATAGCTGTGTGTTACGTCATGTACCTCTCTATAGATCTGTATCCGCATCCGTAAAACAGGGAAAAAACAATTCCTGATTTGATTCATTACATGATTAATGTTTTTTATTTGAAAAATGAGTAGCAACAATGTATGTATACATACAGTATTTTAGAGACTTTGAGAATCATTAGACATTTTACAAATAAAAGGTATTATTACTGTGTTAAGGTCATTGTTTGATACATGAAGCAGGTTTTACATGGCAAAGAATAGAGGCCTGCCAACCTAATTAAGATTTAAAAACTAGGTTGTCATTAAAGATTTTAAAAAATGATATCAAGCTGGAGTTCAGCTCCAACACTTGACAAGTTTTGATTGGGTATTTTTAAAATAAACAAATTTAAAAGACAACATTGTGAAGTTTTAGTAATGAAAAATGGGAGTTAGTCTTTGATTTCATATTTCTGTCATGCGATGCTTGCTAATCAGCAACTGATTCAAGAAGGGAGAGAAAAAGACCAAATTAGCCCTTTGCAGGATTCCAAAAAGAGGGGTGTGCCTTCCTGGGCATATCTGAGATTTTTGTGGGAAAGGGCCACGCTGAACTGTTACAATGACAGTGTTAAGGTGTGGCTCCATCCAGCACCCAATGCTTACAAAGATACACACTGGGCTGCCCACAGAAATTTCTGGACATCTGTGGAAGGCAAGGGCTCTGTCACTATTTTAATGGGATAGATTTGCCAATTGATCACTCAGTTTTCTCCCAGCTAGATTCATCTTTGGAGTCTGCACCCCGCTGAACCTCAGTTTGGGCCAGTCCTGTGTTTGTTAAGTAGTTGTGGTCACAGGTACTAAGCCTCAAGCTCACAAGTCCTGGAGGTAAGAGTTCTTCCTGTGCCATCTCACCCACTGTGACACTGCTGGCGACAAATGCTCTAGGGCAAAAGCAAGCATCACACATGTCTGGTTATTTGAAGATTGTCTTTGTCTTCTACATTGGAACAGGTCCATGATATAAATTCTAATAGCATTTCTCTTAGATTTCAAGGAGAAAGTCTCACAAAGCCATTTGATAATGATCAATTTGTCTTTATCAATTAGTATCTGGATAACCTGATCTTCTCATAAAGGAATGTGAGCTTAGCATATACCTCTCAGAAGTCCAGCTGTTGCCTTTCTCTAGAAGAAATTTACTTAAAATTTATGTTCTCTGTTATAGTCTGGATCTCACCTTTGCTTCCCAAAGGTATGAAAAAGAATTGGTGCAAAGATGATGACGCCATTGGAAGGTGGTGGAAGCATCAAGGGATAGGCCTGGTTGGAGGAAGTAAGTTACTGGGAACATACATTCAAAGTCCCAATGGGATCAAAATATATGGTGAATGTTTAAATGAAAAATTCTATTACAGGAAAAGGCACATTGCCACTAATCTCCCTTAATATAGTCACCACCACGTTGATCGCACTGTTGTCATCTTTCTTGACTCTTTCAGAAGTAGTTCTGGAAGTCCTCTTGCATAAGTGTCTTTATGAAGTGTGATTACAAATTCATTGTAATGACTGTCATACAAGTCCTAAATGTCTTAGAATGGAGAGACAGACTTAGAAAAGACAGGCTTAGGAAAACATGTGGTGTGTTCTCATTCGCCTCATTCACTGGATCTGGCGCCGTGTAACTTCTGGCTTTTTCCCAAAGTAAAACTATGAAAAGTAAATGTTTGAGTGAAATCAGGACACTGAGATAGACATAGTAGAGCAACTAGAGACATTTACATAAAACTACTTCTAGAACTATTTCAGAAAGTGACAAGAAGAGTGAGATAAGTGTGTTCAAAGCAAGGGGAGTGTTTTGAGGGGGATTAATGGTATAATGTCTTTTATTTGTAATAAAAATTTTAATTTAAGTATTCACCACAGTTTTTAGTACAGCTGGTATATTTTGTCCCTGGATCCTTTCTCTGTCTTTCTGCTTTTGGCTCCCACGACGTGAGACCTTTGTTCTACCACATCATTTCATCCTGATGTTTCCTTGCCACAGGCCTAGAAGCAAAGGAGTTCATTTACCACGGACGGACTCCTCTGAAACTGTGAGATAAAATACAGCCTTTCTCACTTGGTTGATTTTCCCAGGTGTTTGTCACAGAGACAGAAGGCTAATACACTCTCCCTGTTACATTAGATCCTATCCTAGCTGTCTTTTGAGTCCTAGTTATTAAACCCTGTATCTCCTTTGAATTGATTTCTTAATAAGCAAGCCACTGAACTGTGGTTGCAAATGCCCTTGCTTCATATTTGTCCCCATCTCTTCGGCAACGCAAACTCTCTAAAAGTTTAGGTTACATAAGTAATGACAATCATACAGCTCAGAGAACACTAAGAAAGTATTCAAAAATGTAAAAATCAAGGCAATGAAAAAAACACTTTACTTCTTAAGGAATCTAATTCCAATTTAAGTGAGAACACATACAGTATAATTTTGTAACTAATATTTACTCCTCCATAGTAGAACTCTTAAATTGATATTAGATTATTGTCAAGGTTGAAATCTATAAGGCAATTCTCTCCTCCTTTCCAAAATACCTCAAGTATATATGTTAATGACATTAGCAA
This sequence comes from Dolichotis patagonum, assembly GCA_004027295.1. Lineage (NCBI taxonomy): Eukaryota > Metazoa > Chordata > Mammalia > Rodentia > Caviidae > Dolichotis > Dolichotis patagonum. The sequence goes on from PVJX010001677.1 coordinate 102,563, forward strand.
TATTAAATTGGGGCAGTAGCAAATAGCTCAACATAAAAAGAATAATATCAGCTTTGCCTGAATAAATTATTTTTCATCAACTAACCTATTCACAGCATAGTGTGTGTGTGTGTGTGTGTGTGTGTGTGTGTGTGTGTGTGTGTGTACCAGAAATGGTTTGAGTAAAGTTCCTTTAGGTGAATAGTCTTTATGGAACAATTTAGACATTACTACTCCAAAATAACTATAGAAAATGAATGACTATAATCACTACAATAGGATTTAATTGGCTAAATTACAAACAGAATAATATAAAACACAAAACTCTGAGCTCCAAAGCCAGGTTCTCCTCAGTTATGCCTAGCTAAGTGACAGGACATTTTGGAAGATATTACATCTCTTTCAGTACACGGACATTCTTATTTCATTTGTTCTATAAAAAGATTATTATTGCTTGCAACACCTGTTTCCAAACTATATTTTTGACAGGGAATGAATCTTTTTCATTCATGAAACTTTTCCACATTTTCTGAACTGCTATCTTGAAAATTAAAAAAAGTTCTCTCAATATAATATTAAGATTGGGTCCTACTTGTTCCAAAAGTATCAAGAATGAAAAGCAAAAGTACAGTATTTGTTGATTGTATACTGAAGTCAGTGAAGAAAGGGCTCATTTTTGCCTTGAGATAGAAATATAATATGGCAAAGTTTCCTTTTAAACCCAGGTCAATGAAAAGAAAGGTTGAATGGACTAATCTCAACTATGTCAATATAATCTACTTTTCCCAATCATGAGTTTTTTTACACTTAGCTCCACTACAAAGTTGAGAATTTGATTCTTGTTGGTTAACATTAAAATTCTTTATCCCTTTGTCTTCTTTTTGAATTCTCACTGCATTTTGTTATAAATTTTTTGCATTTTGGCTGATAGAGTATCTGTACCTATACATGGGGTACAATATTTTGATTTATGTGTATGTTAGAAGTAAATCAGACTCACATTTATAAATATCATATTGTTCTCCAGTATAAAAAATAATAATGAAAAAGTGAAAGAGTAATAAGATCCAAAATGTGTAATAGATATTAGGATAATGAAAGGGAAAGAAAGTGCCCTAAAGGATATAGCTGTATGTATGTTTAAGTGTGCAAGATAGATAACCATACTACTAAGTTTTTGTTCATCAAACAGAATGGTTTGTACTGTCATTGTTTGATTGCCCACTTTTCATGCTTTGATTGTGTGACTTGAGCAACTACTTCTAAGATAACAATATATAATTTATCAACTAGTGATTTCTTTGTGTTATTTTTTGAAATTCTGTATTATTTCTACCCTTTTTCCTGTTTTGCTTTTTTTCTCTAAATAAAAAAATGAAAGTTATTAACTCAGAATAATTAGTATAACTTCTATCATTCTGAGGGTGAGTACATTCCAAGCCCTCTCTTCTAAGTATTTTAGGGTATATGATGAATTATTAATTATATTTGCCCTGTGGTGCCATAGAACACTAGAATTTATTCCTTCTAGTAGACTATAATACAGTACCCATTCCTTCCTTACTCCTGATCTCCCCAGATGAAAGGACTCCAAGAATGCTTCCATTTACACAAAAACATTGTGCAAAGTATGTTAATAAATATAAATATCTGGATATTCGTGTAACCATCCACACATAATCATTTATAGAAATAATCACAGACTCATTTATAGGCCTAATCTAACATGAAATAAATTTCATTTAAAAAATTAATGAAAGAAGGCATAGTGATACGTTCCTATAATCCCAGCACTCGTGAGGCTGGGACAGGAGGACCTCTGCAAGTTCAAAACCAGCCTAGGCTACACAGTAAGTTAAAGGCCAGCCTAAATTAAATAGGGAGACCCTACATTAAAAAAAAAACAATAATTATCGAGAGAGTTGTTGTACAAGGTAGCACATACCTGGTATACCAGCTAATCTGAAGACTGAGGCAGGAAGATTGCAAGTTTGTGGTCAATCTGAGTAATTTAGCGAGATCTTGTCTCAAACTAAAAAATAAAATGGCTGGAAATGTAACTCAGTGGTAGATCCCTGGCCTAGCATCTCCAGTGTACCTCCTCAAAAAAATTGAAAAATATGAGCTTCTCCCATGGTCATATCTGCATGGTCCAACTGGAAAGTAGACAGGACTACAAACTTAATAATACAATAAAAAATTTCCTGGTATCTACCCATATTTTCCAAGCCAGACCTTTCTAATGTGGTTCATACCACCAGAGAATCTTTGCTAAATGCACCTCACAAGGTCTCCATGAAAGTCTGACTGAATCACATCCAGGGTAAACTCTTTTTTTGTTTGTTTTTGTTTGTTTGTTTGTTTGTTTGACACAGGGTCTTGATGTGCGGTTCAGGCTGGCCTTGGGCTCACTTTGTAGCCCAGGTTGGTCTTTCGAAGGCCAGTAGTAGCAACCTGTTTTGCTGAGTGAGGTTTAAGGGCGCTGCAAAATTTGGAACCTTGGAAGACCTCAGCATCATGTCTCTGCAATGTCAAACTCTTTTCTGTACTGCGGTTTTTCTGAGTTTTTTAAAAAATCTGAATCTTCCAGGCTTGTTATCTCAGTGCTTTTTAGAATTTCCTTTCCCTCCCTTGAATTGCCAGCCCTTCCTCTTTGTCTCTTTAAGTCTGCTTAATGTTCCCCTTGTACCCTGGATGTCCCTCTTTCTGTCAGAGGCCCTTACCCTGGTCTGCTGTAATTATGGCTATAACTATTTCTTTTGTCTGAGGCATAGTTTGCTCAGGACAGCATTGAGTAGGAGGTAAGTTGACAGATATGCCAGTCAGAGTGTCTGCATTCCCATTGTGGCCATTTCTCTCCTGTGTGACTTAGTGCAAGTTAACTAATTTCTCCCTGTCTCTGTGTCCTTACCTGCATAATGTATTTACCTCACAGCATTATGAAAGTTAAGTGAATTAATATATGTAAAGTGCTTCAAACATATCTGACTCCTCTGTGAATGTTAAGTGTCATTCTTGCCTTGGTACTGGCAATGACTGACACACTGCCAGTGATCCACAAAACTTTCTTGCAAAAATTAATGGAAAGTTAAATATAAATATAATGATTTTTCAATTATCTCCTTTTTTCTATCTTGTTTTCCACCTCTTATTGTTAATAATTGGCTCATTCTTTCAATAAGTACTTATTATCTATTCTTCTAGAACTGAGAACTACATTGAGAATACCCACTTCATTTTGTAAAGGGCTTTGAAAAAAATGTATCTGTCATAAAAATGATAGAATTGGGCAAAAACTCATTCTCTTTCTAGAGTGCTCATAATAATAGCCTCCAGTGAAGTTTAAGCTAGGAGCTCTCTGGGCTCTTTCCAAAGATGAAGAAAATAATTACAACTTTTGACTTTTTTTCATTTCCAATTTGTGTGAGCCTTTTAACTTTTTTCAGTACCTCACCTAACTATTATGCAATCAAGACCAAAGGCAATTCTTTAAGGAAAAAGTGAATAGATCCACTGTGAAACTAGTTATTTCATAAAACTACAACTGAAAGGCAAACCTCATAAGAAAAGTAACCAAGAGAAAAGACTCAAAATGCCACAAGAATAGACAGAAATGTGTTTCCAAAAATACGATTAAAAACAATAGACATCATCAAATATTCTTTGGCCCCATGCTATACTTTTAACCTTTCCAAAGGAAGGTGCCAACATAGGCTGTCTTTTCCTAACAATATTTCCCACTGCCCTCTATAAATTTTTCCTCCAGTTTTATCTAAGCTTTCCAGGTGTGTTGGTAAAAAGTACCTGTGAACAGAGAAGGCTAAGATAATCAGACCCTAAGGAAGCATGCACAAAGAGGGTCTGAGTTAGAGGGACCTGTCTCTGCAGAAGTAAAGTCTTTGGAACACTGGTGATGAATGATGGATAATTTTTATGTCCTGTGAGGATGTGGAGGCTTTTGGAGATCCATGCAAACAGAACAGATGGTAAGCCCACCAACCTCCAACTATTTTTTTTTTGCATCTTGTCTTGCCCCTACCCTTCTCAGCCTCTCCTTTATCCCACTGGTGTTGTGTCCTGTGTCCACAGTGGCAACAAACTAGGTCTTGAGTTACTTCTCTCTGGCTACCTAGTATAGCATAGGCTAGCTCTTGGCACGGGAGTGTTATAGGCAGAGGCTAGGCAGACACTTTGAGTTCTACTGTACCCTCAACAGGTAGTGAAGTCCCATGTGATCATGAACTGTAATCTGTCCACGGGATGTGATAAGAACCACCTAACAGATTAGTAAATCTCTGGCTATGGCTGTGGATGATTGACCTGTATGATGGATGGAAGACACAGCTTGGATGTGGATGGAAGCAACCAATGAAAGAAATGAAAGGTGAAGGATCTGCTCTTTCTTCTTTGGAGGAGCTCTAGTCTTCCTTATTGTCTCTGTGCATTAATGTCCAGTCCCTTCAGGCTTTGTGTGCAGGCTGTTGATTCTTCCAATGCAGAAGCCTCCATCTCTGACAGGCTCACCAAAGACTCTTCAGTGAACTTTCAGGCCTGTGACCTTTGATTAGATTTTCCAGCATGGAGAGCCATTTTTGCATTATTCCATCTTTGCTCTGGCAGATGACCATTGGATTCTTCAGCTTTATAGCCTTTAAGCTTACTTAGTAAACCTTTGTATAATCATGCACATATTTTATATTACATCTGCCCCTCCAGTGAACTCAATACCCTGGCACCCTGTTTGTGCTGGAGGAGCACCTGCTATATGCCAGGCACCATGCTAGTTGCTAGGGACTCAAAGGTGAAAGGCATTGCAACCTGGCCTTTCACTTGCTAGCTTAGTATTCTCATATTTGCTAGTCCTCTCTCTGGGTCAAAGTTTCCTCACTTTCAAAGCGAAATTATACACATTTTGTGAATCTGTCATTGAAATGAGTAAAATTCTTCTATGATCCTTTATACACAATGAACCTTCATAAATGATAACCCTTATTTTGGGTGATGGTTGTGAGAATGAGGAGGAGGAGGAGCAGGCTGGCAAGTCATCTAGTGCTCAAAGATGCTAATGTTTAGAGAGATTTGAGGGATGCAGTAATTGTCTTCTGTACCTAATTATTGTGCTTGAGATTTAAATGACATTGAGAACCATGATTATTGCTTCATTCTTTTCTTTTTTTCTTAATTTTGTATGATGAGACCAAGGGTAATTTAGGAGAGAATCAGAGATGCACTTGTCAGATGAAAGCTGATTCTGCAGAAGGGGTTTCTGTTGTCTGGGGAGTGAACAAACCTTTACTTGTAAAGAGAACCTCAACCCAAAAGGGGTGTCCCTTGGAGAGGTCACAAGGAGACTGGCTGTGTTGGTAAACCCTACTACTGGACAGAGAAGGCTGAGATGATCAGAACCTAGAGAAGCATGCATGAAGAGGGACTTTCTTAGAGACACTCCATTTGGGGAATGATCAGAAGCCCTTGAGAAGGTACAAAGGCTTCTCATAACCAACACACATGGAAAGACCAGCAGGAAAGCTTAATACAGTTATACTTTTCATTTAGCAATATTTATCTTCTTCAGATTATACAATAGGAAAAATGCTCATAGTATTAAAGAAACACTGGTAGATAACAGCCTGAGTTCTCACACTTACAGAACCCATAGCTAATGAGAGGTAGATGATAAGATAAAGAAAAAATGAATAAATAATCAAGACCTTTAATGAGTACACAAAGGAAATAGTTTGCTATGTGTAGGAGATATTCTCTGTGGTCCATGCCACACTCCATGGGTCCCCTCTGACTTTGTTGTAGTGTTGATGGTATATAGATTTCAAACCTGCTACTCTGGCTGTGCTTGGAAATGTGGGCAAGTGAATCCCCAGAGGGAAATTGTCAATCAAAGAGGGACCCTACCTTGAGGGGGCAAAGTTCTAGAACAAATTCTACATAACCTCTCAGAGAGCCCAGCAGAAAGACCAGCAGAGAGCCCAGTAGAAAGATTTTTCTAGCCCAGAGATTTTTGTCATAACTGCAGATGAGGTATTTGCTATATTCTTGATAAATTCTCTCTCATCTCTATTCCTTGTCACCAAAACTTCAGCAACTTACCTACTGCTCTGGGCATGAAATAAAAATTAAAATTCCTTTTTATTATGTGTATAACCTCAGTCTTATGATTGAATATCAGTTTTTTTTGGTTATATTTGTACAACTGACCTTGCAGAGGCTGCTTAAATTATTTCCTTCTTCTCTACCTGATAAAAGGAGTAGTAACCACTTCATGGAGCTGTTGTGCAGATTATATAACTTACCATTGAATCCTTAGAAATAGCTCAATAAGTGAAAATTTTAAGTGACAAAAGTAACAATGTACCTATCAAGACACTTTTAATGAGAAAGGGAAAATATTACCTCAAAGATCCAACTAAGAATGAGAGTTGGTAAGAGTATATAAGATTTTATGGTCATCATGATTTCCCATTTCATTGCTTTAAAGTCTTTCAATGTTTTCATTCATCAGCTGGAATGGTTTTATTCTGTTTTATTTGACTTTATTATGTATGATGGTATGAAAAGCTGTTTTGAAGAAAACAAAACATTATGGCAGCCATTGCTGATTTAATATCGTCTTCCTTAGAAGTCCTACCATGCTTCTACTCTGCTCTTACCATCGGTTCTATCATGTTGTGTCTTATTGGGATTTTAATATATGTGATAGTATAAACAAATCTTTTCATTGAAAATGAGATATTATAGTAGCCATTGATCATAGTTATTCAGTTCAGAATGTCCTGTAATTCTTTCATTCTCTTGAATGGTTTTATAGTATTTTGTCATGTTTGATATTATTGTATTTGAAACTAAGCTCAGCTACAGCAGAGAAAGAGATATTGTGACAGCTACTCTTAATGTCCGGTTGTCTTATTGTAAAGTGCTGTGTTGCTTATGTTGTTCTGTTCTGATCTGCTTTGTTTTGCTCTCTTTTATTTTATTTTCTTTTACAACAAAAGATCCAACTAAGAAACTCCTTTGTTATACTCAAGCAGAAAAATCTATGCATTTTTTCAGGCTTTGGGCTAATAAACATGTAGAAATGAAGTGGAAAATTTTAAGTACCATTCATGAAGGAAATTGTGAGTTTCAAATGAAAAGTATAATTTATTGACCCTGTTTAGACTTTGGCTGTAGTACATAGCCTTGATTATACCTATCCCACTTTATGATAGGCAACAAACAGTAAAAGTTCTCATTTGTTAAATACTTTGCTGTATTTATGTCTGCCCGATGGTGTCTTCCCTGGAATTGTGGAGTCTAGCATTGGGGAGAGACTGCTTCTGAGTGACAACTGCCTTCTTTTCTAAGAAGCACCTCCAAGAGAATGAGCCTCTCTCTGCCACTGAATAACCAACAAGGACTACACTTGTGAGATATTTAGTTAAACATCTTTAATTCTGATTTTATAACTTGGTAAAATACTCTCCAGTTAATGCTGTTATGTCCTGAATTAAATTTGAGTTACTGATCATAAGCATTTGAACTTTATTTTATGATAATAGGGTGAAAATGGTTCCTGAAATAGAAATTACCCAAATGGGAAAGATTAGATGAGACCATGTGGGTAAGCAATTCTGTTCTTTTGCAAATCTACTTGTCTTAAATGGTCTTCATCTCTTTTCTAATATTTGGAGCATTCTGTAGGAAAGCACACTGGTGCTTGAGGAAGTTGCTATTGGAAAGTCTCTATTTTCATGATTGATATATAGAGAAACCCTGCAACACAGATTAAAATGGTATATTAAAATTAACTTTCAAAATATTAGCATGATAATCCTATATTTTTATTTGGTAATGCCATTGTGAACACTGAAAATTGTGTTATTTCAAAATTGTACAAGGATTTCATGAAAATACTCTTTTAAGTCATGGGTTGTCTAAGCAATGTTTAACTAACCTGACTTAAAGTTACATGAGGTAAAATATGACACCAACACATTATAAAAATGGCAGCATTTGATTCTGTTCAAACTCTTAGATTTCTGGGTTAATAAGACTATAAATTCCAGTATAGCCAATAATTGCACAAATTCTACCTTCACTTTTCCTTTCTTGCTCTGAACATAATAAATGTCAATGATGTAGGCAGAAAATGACATAGCCTCTGGTCCTTGTTTCCTAAATATTTCTTTTGCACAAAGGTATTAAAAGCAATAATAATAGCTATATTTAATGAATACTTATTTTTGTGTTATTAAGCTAAACTCTCAAAAAACATTATTTAACTCTTAGAACAAGTCAGCCAGGCATTTTGATTAAACATAAGAAGATAAGAATGATGTCTTCTGATGTGCATAAAGGTTAAGGAGAGTAATAAATATGTAGGGCAGATGAATGGCAGGAAAGGGGCTCAGCATCAGCTTGTGATAATCACTGTCCTGTGCTGTTTTCTACATCAAATATTTCCTGACTTCTTTCATTGCCCATATAGCTAAGCCAATTCAGGAAATGCAGGAAAGAGCAGGCAAGATGGATCACTGTGCTCACACTCCTATTACTGCTTATTATGCCTTTTGGCACTGAACTGTATTTCATCAAATTTGGACTTCCTTTGTAGCATTTTATTTATCTTATCAAAAAGTTTTCAACAACTGTGTCATGTCTGTCTCATTGTTGATAACAACTTTAATATGTTATCTATTTTAAGATATATTCTAAATTCATTGTGTTTAAAATTTTTAATGTTGTAAGTCAGTATAGTATAATAAATATTGACTAGAACTGGTTATCAAAATTAATTTAGCTGTAGTCTTCAGACTCATGACCAATGTGATTTTGATTTACATTCAATAACATTATCCAAGAGAAAAATCATTTCATTCTAGCACAGCCTAATTAGCTTTTTCAAGTCATGTGTCATGTTCGTTGACCTGGGTGTGACTCTTACCCAAGCACCAAGCATCTACAGTTGGAGTCAGCCACATTCTTTTTTCTTTTTTCTTTCTTTTTTTTTTTTTTTTGGTGCTGGGGATAGAACTCACCACCTCGCATTTGCCAAACAGGCACTTACACTGCTGAGCTAAACCCCCAGCCCCATCAGTCACACTCTATTTCTTAATGGAATTGAAAGTGAAATTACGATGAGTGGATGGCTTGGTTATTAGCGACATGTTTCATAATAACTTATTTTGGTTGGAAATATTGTGAATATTTCAGTGCCTATAGAATCATATACTCTTGAACCGGAAGAGTTTTTTACATTCCAGCTAGCCCGTCTTGGTGCTAGATCATCAGCTTAATCAGTTGGCTGTGATATATCATAGAACAAATAAATTCTCTCGATTCAGCTATGCAGTGTGACACCTTACCTTGCAAAACACAAGATTCAAAATACTGGGTACAACATTAGGTTAGAAAATCTCCATCAAATATCTTTATCACTTGGTACATGTGGAAGCAGTAGCTCATAATATCTCAGGGTCTAGAGCACCACAGGTTGCTTCTTCTTACAGATCACAGCAAATCAGCCAGGCGTATACTCCTGGTCTGTACTTAGTCTGTCGAATCTCTGTTATGGTTTAGATCTAGAATATCTCCCCAAAGTCTCCTATAGTCAGACGGGGGGCTTTTAGAAGGTGAGTGGATCACTGAGTCAAAGTACTCATTAATGGATTAATCCAAACGTGATTCCACAGCAGAATGTGCTCTTAGCAGGCAGGGCTTGTCACAAGAAGCGGGCCAGTGTGGAGCGTGGCCTGAAGGAGTATATTCCTGTGCATGACTCCTCTCTTCTCTCTCTCTTTCCTGACTTCTTGGGATACGTACCTTTCCTTCACCATATCCTTCTGCAATGCAGCTTCTACCTTGGAGTCAACAAAACATGGACTAAATCTTCTGAAATTGTGTGAGCCAAATAAACTCTTCTCCCTTAAATTGTGGGGTGTTGGATATTTTGTCCCATCAAGGGAAGTACCTAAAGAACCTCTCAGTTGCAGAGAAGGCATCCTTTTCATTCTGTTGTCTATTTCTGATGTCTCTCCTCTCTCCCAATGTAAACGTCCAATGCTTGTTTTAACTCAGTCAAATTAATGAATTCATGATGATTCCCTCACATTTAGGAGTCTCAGTTTGTCTTTTGAGTCATCAAAATTTTGGCCTGATTTTGTTTGGGTTTTAGTGACTGACTGCTTTGTCTAATACACATAACTCCATGTCCTCCTCATTGTGTTAACCCATGAGCTCTTTCCTGTGGACTGAATTTTCTCCTAATTTCTTCAGTGTCCACCATATACAGAACACTAAGTCAGTGTTCATTGAACTGAAGAAACAGTAGTCTCTACCCAAGACCAGCAGGTAATCAGTCAATCAGTATGGGATCCAGTTGCTCAGCAACCCACTGTAGTAGACATTCCAGATACAAATAAAATGGCAGACAGCTAGGTCTTGTTCTCTAATGCAGCCCAAATGAGATAGCATAAATATAGGCAAGGGATCTCATAAACCAAGGAGCAATGCTTTTCTGGGTAGAAATGCCCAACTCTTCTTTATGATGCCTGATCTTTTTATGAGCTTGTCTTCTATTTGTCAAATCTGCCCTCTTCTCTTTGTTTCCACAGCCACTCACGTTGGCCCACACTCTCTTCACCTCCTATGTGGACCACTACCTCTTCATATCTATCCAATATGTGTTGAACATCAACACTCTTCAACATCTGGGGAACATGAAGATTCCAGTATGAAGCTCTCACATAGCTGTGTAACTACCATGTTGCTGCCCGCAGGAAAATCATTGCCTGATGACAGCTCCTCCCAGTTGCATTCAAAGACGTCCTTGCTCTGGTCCTGCACTTTTTACCAATGTCAGAGTCTTTAAACCATCATTTGTGTCATTTTACTAATTAAATTGGTGAACAACTGTTTGCCTGAGTTGACTATTAATGGGAGATAGACAAGAATTCCTTGGTGTAGTAGCACCATTTTCTGTTGTTCAATTATAAAAGAAATCTAAGACCAATTGCTTTTTTTTTCCTCTCTGGTGACAAGTGACTTGATGCCACAAAAGTTTTCAGGGTGCTGCAGAGCTGATGAATCATGCCCCTCCTTTGGGACAAAATGAAAAGATCACCAGGGAACCAAATCAAATGTCACCATAAAGTTTGTTGACTTTCTATTCTTCTAATTGGAAAGATAAAGTTTCTTGGTCTAAATTTTTTCCCTGAAGATGTGGTAAAGTTTTTCATTTTTCACTGGGTTCATGAGTGATATGCAGCGCTGCTTTGATTCTAGAGAAGTGAGTTAATGAACAGCAGATGGTGCTTCTATTAGCATTGGCCTAACAGCTTTTGAAAAAGGGAATATAATGTTCTTTTACTCTCGAACTCACACTGCTAAACTTTCTTTTTCAAAAATTTAGACTGCTCTCACCCCTACCTGAGTATGTCAAAGGACTCTAGTTCAAGTAAGGATTTGATTAATTTTATTGCAGTCCCAAATGAAACTTTAGAAAATAAACAATTCATTGGAAGATAACTTACAGTTGATTTTTTTGTTTTATTTTGGAAAATCCTAGCAAAAGGTAGCAAGAATCATCTTTCTATTTGAAATAATTGAATAAATGCTAATCTCACTTAGGGAAAACAGTGAACAGTGTGTTGAACTTTCCTCTAAAGGCATTTAACAATTAGCCATGTAACAATGGCTTGATGATTGGGCCACTTTAGAACAATATGAGAAGTTACCTCCAGGAAATACTGTAAATAGCAGTAGACACATCAGCACACTTCTATCATAACCATTAAACCACTGTTATTAATATCAATTCAAAGTGAAACAATCATTAATTCCCCTAAAACTGAATCATCAATTAGCATCAATATTTTGCCTTTGCCATTTGTGCTAAACAGTTTTTAGTTATTTCCTGGGATTCTAGTGTCACAAATGAGACTAATACTACTTTATTGATATCACAATGGTCTAATCATTTTTTATGGTTAATTTAATCACACATGAAAGTGGTTCATCATTTCAGCAGCTGTCTTCTTTAACTTAGCTACATCCTTCAATAGCGCTCAACACCTTTTCTCATGCTAGAACTTTCCCCCTTGTCTCATCAATCCCTTCCGCCTAGGGCTAAGATTGGCTTTTGGCAGCCACTGGAATGGAGTCTGTCTGGTGCCTGCTCTATTTCTCAGCAGAATCTTCCCCAGTCTGCCGTTCAATTGCTGGCAGTCTTCTGTGAATAGATGGCCTTTCTTTCATTCCACTCCAGGATGTTGGCATGAAGGAACCCTGGGGCTGTTCTGCTACTGGAGTTTGAATCCCCAGTCTCCATTTGGCAGTAACAGCATTTTTTCTCTGCCTTTCGTTCAGGTCAGCTACACAGCCTCTGTTGTCAACTGTGTGGTCTCTGGCTTGCAGTGGTGAGCTATTTCTTCTATTGCAATGAATTCTATTTTCTTCTTTTCCTCTGTTAACTCTCTTGTGGTCCCTGTGTGCCCTCTACTCACTTTGGTTCTTCCCCAGGCTGTTGTTTCCCAGACTCTCAGCACTTTGTTCTGGAGAAATCAAGTTGCTGAAATTCCCCACTCCACCACTTTTCTCTCTCATTTTTCTTTCATGAGTGTGACCCTCTGTGTGCATGTAAATTATATTCTTACTGCTTAAAAGTGTTGCTGTCATATTGGAGCATAATCCCATTATAATTTGCCAATACCAAAAGGAGAGCAACACAAATATGATGTTTCAGCCTCCACTCAAGTTCCAACTTTAATTAACAGATACTATGTTTTAGTGCATCAATTGATTTCATGAAATCATGACATCTTCATAACCCTAAGATCTACTTAAATGCCAGTGGCATAATGTATTTATGGCCCTGGCACTAATGCCTGATACTATTTTCACTTACACTGTTGGCAATTGGACATTGATTGAATGGTTTTTTTTAAAGTTCTACTAATACAATATATTTGAATAGAGTAAATGTGAAGATTTTGAGTTACACTGTTGCACAAAATTAGAATGTGCAATGAATCTTGACACAGGAGGTAAAACATACATTTCTAGGTCGGTTGATGAAAACAATCCAAAATTGCAAAAGAAATATTCCATATTCCAAATATCCCAGTGTCAAAATGATAGATACTAATAAAATCTCAAGCCAACTAGATGAAGTAAAATAACACCTCACTCAGAAAACTGTTGGATTGTACAGTTTTGCAAACACTAGAAAAGGAAAAAGCACATGATTTTTTAAAATGGCTATTATGAATTCAGATAGTATGCTAAATGAGCATGTTTTGAATAATGAAATAAATGTTTGTATCCCATAGGGTGTTATAATGCTGATATTTACTTGGAAAAATTTATTAAGATAGTCTATTTGGATAACCAAAAAATTCAATTGTTATTTGCTGACTATCCATGTTAGTGTATCAAAGAATCTATTGTTTGTTTGCTTAATTCTGTGTATATTTCTTATGAAATTGGCTTTAGGAAAACTATAATTTAGATTTAAAATGACTTAAAATTAGAGGGTGGATTATTAGTCAGCTTTGAAATGATTCCAAATCCTAGACAGTTTGATGTTTTGAAATACATGTTCCTCTCTCTTTTATCAGATCTATATGAGAACTTGGAGTGAACTTACTGTCCCTTTGGGAACATTATGTAACATCTTATCAAAGTCCCCATATAGGATTAACTGACATCAGCTACTGAACTTCAAAATACATATACTCAAGAGTTTGACAGTACTTTGAGAGCTAAGGCAGCTGCAGAGCCTTTTCTTATTAGCTTTAGGTCTAATCTCTAAAACCTGGACCAGGACTTCTACCCTCTAACATTGGAGGGCCTTATCTGTCATTGCTGTTTTTGCTGTGTGGCTATGCCAGCTTCTATTAAGAACCACTTATATAAATGCATATCGCAAATTTAAATGAGTATTTATTTTCCACAGAGGAAGATGTCCATCTTATTTGAATAACTGGGCTTCAATAATCATGTACTTCACTCCTTGCACAGTTAAGGTATCTTGTCTGTCAAGTATATTTCCTGTAGTTTTGTTCACATTATTCTCTCTCTTTTTAAGAACTGTGAATTTGAGAAAAAGAATTCTATTTTTGTAGCAATAATAAAGTATGTCATTAATGAAAGAATAGTTCAACCATCTTATTTCTACCATGGAACCCCATGGTCTGGAGTTGTCAACAATACTCATGGGGCCAGAATAGAGCATGCCTGGAAATGGATCTAACTCCCAGCGGTAAGGTGGGCTGCTCTACTGGATGGCCTCCTTCCCAACTAACTTGAATCTAACCACCGTAATCTGGGGAAAGAGTGATTAGGCACTAAGTCATTGTGATCTTCTGTCTCTACCCTTCGACTGGCTGGCTCTGGGGAAGCCAATGGTGACCACAACTCAGGAAGAGAACCAAGAAGAGACCAATCCCTTCCTGTGAGACAGTGGCAACCATATGACCTGGGAAGAGAACCAAGAAAAAGCCAACCCCTTCCTGTAAGCCAGTGGCAGTTGTGGGCCAGGCCAACACCTTACTGTGAATGGGCTAGAAGACAAGAAGTGACAAAACCCTCCCACCCATCAAGTGGCTGATTTGGAGAAACACAGGCTGAGATGATAGCCACTGAAGTTAAAAAAAAAAAAAAAACACCTTAATGCCTGTATTGCTGTATTGTTTGATTGACTTTGCAGGCCTAAAGCTGGTAGTCTGAGTATCTATTTAGGGAATAACAGTATCCAATATAGCAACTATGGGGGATTTCCTTCTAAAGGTGGTAGTCATTGTTAATTCCATATTATCTTGTTTTAAAGTCTTGTATCATTTTCATTGTTTTGTTTTGTTTGCTTTTATTCTCTTTTGTTTGATTTTATTATATCTGATGGCATGGGCAGCTATTTCAAACATAACAAGAAATATTATGGTAGCCATTGTTGATTTTGTATTATGTTGTTTTGAAATCCTGTATCACTTTAAATGTTTTGCTTTGATTGACTTTATTCTGTTTTATTTTGTTTGATTTTATTCTCTTTAAAAAATAAGATGTGGTCTTTCTATATAATAGAGTACTTCTCAGCCATAAAGAAAGATAAACTTGAGAATTTTATAGGTAAATGGATGCAACTTGAGACCATAGTGATAAGTGAAAGAAATCAGACTCCCATGTATAAACTTTGTATTGTTTCCCTGGTTGAGAAACTGAAAGAGTAAATAAGTTCTAAAATGTACAATAGATATTATGAAATGAGAAGAAATTGTTCAAAAGAAGAAAAGAACTAGGATGGATGAAAGAGGAAAAGACAGTAGGGAAAAGGAAAAAAATGCAAGTCAGTTATACTATTAATGTCCTTAGTTCATTAAAAAGGAAAGTTATGCTAGCATCAATTGGAAAAATTTTCATGCCCATATCCTATACCATGAGAAATTAAAGAAAGCAACATAGAATGTGTTAACTATTGTTATTTTTCTATTATTGTGTTATGAAATTTTGTTTTACCTTTTTCCATATAAAAAATGGGAAAAATAAAAAATAAAAAAATAGTCCTAAAAAAAGTGAAATTTGAATCCAAGATGGAAAAGAGTGTAAGGCAGAAACAATATTTAAATTAAAAAATTAATAAAATTAAAACTTCTGTTTATCAAAAGTAAACATTAAAAAATTGAAAAAATAAGCCATAAGAGGAGAATACATATTGAAGCACATTGATCTGACCCAGGATTATGTCCAAATAAAGAAAGCACTACAAATCAGAAGAGACAACCCAATTCTTCTAAGTAGATAAGAGATTTGCACAGTCTCCTGATAGAAAAGACAGCCAGGAAACACAAGAAAAGATGCTGAAACCTCAGTCATTAAGAAATGCAAATTGAAGTAAATTCCAGTTACTCAGAGGCTGAGCCAGAAGTATAGCAATTTTGAGGCCAGGCTGGATAACTTAGCCAAACTTTGTCTCAAAAATAAAATCAAAAGAGCTGGAGACATAGCTCAGTAATACAGTGTTTGTCTAGCATGCATGAGACACTGGCTCAATCCTCAGTGTCACAAAAACAAACAAAACAATACAGAAAAGAAATGAAAATTGAAGAGATGATGCAAACCTATACAACTCTCAATAAAACAACAATAAAAGCAACAACAAAGTGATGACATCACATGCTGGCAATGATGCACATAGAAGGCTCAGATGTCCCTGGTGGAAAGAAATCACTTTAGGAACAAGACTGCATATAATTCTGCCACCTGTTCTGTGCTACCTGTGTGTCCCTGTGTATATCCTCAACAGAGTTGCACAGATATACAACAAAGATGTGCGCAGGAAGTTCAAAGACACTTATAACTGCTCAAAGTAGAAAATAACCAAATATTCATTAATAACATAATAGAGAAGTGGTGATATATTCAGGGAATGAGGTATTTCTGTGCATAGTATAAGTGACTTCCCACAGGAAGCAAATTACCCGCACAAAGAGAGAACAGTGCACCCGAACGGTGTAACAGAGACATTTATATGGCCTATATGATCACCTGAGTAGTACTAACATAAGTATGTATGTTTTTTAAAAAAAAGTTATTCAGCAGAATACCTAATATATATTCCGTACTGTTAACTTTGGTCTAAACTAACCTGCATAATTAGTGACAGAATATAGCCAGAAGCAGCCTCCTTATATAATAAACCATGACCTTGCTTGGTATCCAAGCAAATTGTAACCTAATCTAAGAGTACATTCCGGTAACTAAGCAACTGAGCCTGTGACAATCATGACTACAAAACCTCAGCCAATCCTGGGATGCAAATTATGCCCAAATAGGGCAACAGCCAAACTGCACCAGTCTCTGTATATCATTTCTTGTTTTCCAATTATAAAAACAATATTTCATGTTTGAGGCAGAGGGATTCTGACCTTTGCTCTGGAATACTGTCTGGGTCTAGATCTTTTATTGCTCAAAGAAACTGTTAAATTTAACTAGTCTCAGGTTTTATTTTCAATAGTTGCATGTATATTATCATTGATTAAATTTTTAAGTGTTAAAAAAGTGAAAAAATAAGCTAATACATTTAATAGCAAGTTAGAAAACACAATGGATAAAAGTTCATTGATATATAATAATCAAGAATAAATTTGTACATAATGTGTGTACTTACAAAGCTACAAAACTTTACTGAGGCTCATTTTTTTAAAAATGTAGACATGTAATACACAAATGGAGAGTCAAATCTTGTATTTGGATAAGAACCATACTTTAATTAAAAGACAGAAACTTCATAGGAAAATAAACTCAAGATACAAAACAATTAAGCACAAGATAGGATGTTTCATCACATTATGGCTGAAAGAAATGCAAATCCTACTCTGCTGGCAAAGGTGTGAGGACTGACAAATTCTGAAGCTGGCACCCAGCATTCCTGCTCACTGTTCCAATTCATGGAACCTTTACCCCTTAATTCCACTGCCATGAATCCATAATAAGGCACCAAGCCCACTCTGAGAAGTATACTTGTCACAGATCGACTTAAATAAAAGCAGGATGTTGTAAACAACATCAAACTATTGCAAATAACCTAAGTGTCCATGTCTTGGCCCATCAGGTCTGCTATAAGAAAATTATATTGCCTTGTTGCCTGCAAATCAAGATTATTCCTCAGGATTCTGGAAAGTAGAAAGCTGGAGATCAGGGACTGCTTTAGATCATGTAAGCTGCCCACTTCCTGGGTTCTCACAAGGCAGAAATAGTAAGCTTACGTTGGTACCTCCTTAATAAGGACGCTAATCCTGTCCTGATAGCTCCACCCTCAGAATCTCACAAAATGCCACCCAACACCAGTACACTCAGGGCCAGGGTTTCAATAGAAGAATATACATCTGAACAAAATACCACTCAGCCAATGAAAAATCATCTGGACCCTAATGCAAATGAACTTTCAAATCTTGAGCCAAATAAGGAAACCATAACACTACTAATATGATAATAATAATGAATTATTGTTAACTATCCTGGTTATGTTTAGAGTTATCCACAAGAGATACACAATTGAACATTGAATGACTTTTTAATATGATCACCCTCACCCTGCATAGATATCTATGCATAGAAAGATATCAGAGATGGTAATGGGGACAAAACGCACCAGTACAGTATCTTCATGCTTCTGCATGGCTGAAATGTTCCATACAAGTTTTTAAAATCATCTATGTCTATATTTACTGATGTGAGAATCCTACGACAAATTGCTGAGGAAAATGGTGAGAGCACTGTAAGTATGGGCATGTTGTTTGAGAAAAACCTAAGTAAACTCTATAGCTTTACTTGCTCTTAGTTCATTTAAAAATTACTAACTTTGTGGGGCATGATAGCACACACATGTAATGCTAGCACTCTTGGACGCTGAAGCAGGAAGACAATAACTTCAAACCCAGCCAGGAAAACTTTCCAATTTTGTAAGATCTTGTCTCAAAACAAAAACAAAAAAAAATTTTTTTTAAAGGATTGGGGTTATAGCTTAGTGCAAGTTCAATTCCCAGTACTGAAAAGAAAAAAGCATCACTAGTTTTGGAAGTCACACACCTGGGCAACACATTATTAATTTTCCACCAGCTTTGCTGTATATAACACCCCTGACATGTGGGTTATGGTGATAACAGTTGTCTAAGTTACTTCTTAAGGACTTGAAGCTTGCTTTTGCTGAAAACACTGACTCTTCACTGAAGCCAGCAGATGTCCACTGGGAGACTGAAACAGAATGAAATTTCTGCCTTGATATTGTATCTGTCTCCTTTCTTATCTCATCATTTGATAAGATTCCACTCGGCTCTGTATGTAGACGTTCTCTTGAAAAATGTTTGGTGTAACACAACAGTGTAGAAGTAACTTATGCTAGACTAGTCTAGTCTCTCTCTTCTCCCTTCAAGGTTGAACCACAACCTGATACAGCAAGTCATTAAAGAAGCAAAAAGAGGTAGTACCCTTGATGCTGGAAGATTTCCATCCATACACAGAAAAACTATAAATATTCTTTCCCTTCATTATTCTATCTCCTTCATTATTCCTATCCTATATCTGTAATATCTTAATCACACTGAAGCTGAGAAGCTAATTTGTAAGCAAAACTAATTTTTCTTTATTCTTTGGCCATTTTATGTAGTCTTTTTTTCTCCTTAAAATGCATTTCTTAGATATGGCTTCCCTGGGAAATGAGCTTGAAGAAGGTTCAATAACACATGTGTATGGTAGGCTGCACCTGCTGTTAGTTACCCTGTGTTGTATAGAAGAGAAACGTTCAGACTGTGCCTTGCCTTGAGTGACTCCATTACATAAAACAACAGTTTGCTCATTTTGAGTGCAAATGCTGAGACAGACTGACTTGGCTACTTGTCTGTGCAAAAGGTTACCACTAGCTGTCAGACAAAAAAAACCTGTCAACAAAACAAAACAAAACAAAACACCAAAGCAAAACATCACCTCCACGCTGCATAGAGCAATCCTAAGTCATAAACACAAGTAAATTAATCTCACGGATAAAAATATTAACACCTATAAACTTATCAAATGAGTGAAGGGACATGGGCACTTGACATGCCTAATCTGTATCAGAGAACACCAGGCTCATGAGCTTGTCAAAAACACCACACCAACAAATGAAGCAGGCTGCTCATCTGGAGCCCACGGAGGATACTTAATGCTGGGGTACAGTGGCAACAACACACACCAACTGTCATCTGACAGACACCCAGTGAAAGTCCCTGTGGTCAATAGGCTGTGAACTGTGGTTCATTGTCCCTAGGCATTGGCTCATCTCATCTCTCTGCGCGACTCAGCCCATTCAAACTGCCTCCCTTCCAGCATCGGGCTCTGACCCTGCTCTGCTGTCAGCCTCTCATGCCTGAAATGAGCTCTGCTGGGCCTGCCACATCTAGACCCTTGTGTGACTTTCTCAGTCTCTGTAAAGTCTCTGCCTTGGCTTTCTGTTCTGTCTTTCAATCTTTCAATCCTCAAGCTTCTTTTAACCCTTCCTTAGCCATTCTGTACCCTACCTCACATTGTGTGAAGTGTGATGTATAGCCTAAATGTTACAGGTATTAGTATTTAAGATTAGTATGAAAGAACCCAGGATTTCTCAGCTCACTGGCTACTGAGTAAAGTAAGCCAGGTAAAGCTGACCAAATTGAGACATGTGTGAATGTATTTTTATTCAACAAATGTGACCTTGTGTAAATACACAAACATATCCAGTCTATCTTATAGGTATAGCTCACTCACAAGAACATGGTTAAACATGTGTCTTCAAGGTTATTCCTCAAAATAATCACTATATTACTAATAGTAAAGCCAACTGGTACTGTGATTTTGTTGATGGAAAACATAAGGCTATACTTTCAGGGATCATTTCTATAGGATGATGGAAAACATCAGGTCTATTTTACAGAAAATAAAATAGCTTACTCTGTGTAGCTCAGGAGCATGGATTTCAGTTACCTGGAATGATGAATTCTACCGTAAAAGAAATTACATATGTTTTTACAGTCAGAGAACAAAAGAAAGTAATAAACCAATAATCAACTATATTTGTTGGCATATCAGGTAGTGGATTACAGCAAGGTAGTAAAAATCTTTTTAATATGTTTTGTATGCTATCTTACAGTACTCTTTTTTTGTGCTGGGGATAGAAATGAGGACCTTGCACTTGCTAGGCAGGTGCTTATGCCACTGAGCTATATTCCTAGCCTTCTTACAGTATTCTTAACTTTAAAGTTGGCAGAGTCATATTTGTATGAGTTTAGGTAATAGGAGACTATTAGGATAGATACTAAAGTTAACTATTAAAGGTCCCAAGACTGTCCAAGATAAGTTTGACCTTCAATATTCAGTATCTCCATAACCTTAATATTCCAGTCAGCCAAAGTCAAGTAATCAGCAATATCTTTAATATAGATACAGCTTTGGGAACTTTGGTTCACAATTTCAAATGAATGTTCACTTTCACTTTGATATTTTTGTGCACTATTTGTATTTTGAAATAAACCCTCTTTTTTATTTTAAAGAGAATAAAATAAAGCAAAGCAAAACAAAACAAAGAAGATGAGAGCAAAACAATGCAAATAACACAGGATTTCAGAACAAGACAATAGGAAACCAACAGTGGCTACCATAATGTCTCTTGTTTTCTTCTAAATAGTTGTCCATACCTTCACATACAATAAGTTAATACAAATCAAAATAGTATAAAAACAATAAAAACAAAAGAATGAGAGCCTTACAGGCCTTAAAAAACAGACACTAGGAAATCAATAATGGCTGCCAGAATGTCTCTTGTTTTCTTCAAAATACTGTCCATATCTTTACACATATTGAAATCGAATAATTGAAAACACTAAAACTAATCAAAGCCAAGAATAAAATCATTATTGGACTTCAAAACAAAATAATAGAAAATCATCAGTGGCTACCATGACATGTCATTGTCTTCATTGTAGCTGTTCATACCATCACACATAATAAAATCAATTCTTGTAACTCTTTAGGTGAAATTCTAGGCATATATAAACATATACATCTATCCTTTCTGTATTAGAGAAAAAAACAAAGCAAAGTATAAGAAAAATAAGAAACAAGAGTCAGATAACTATAACAAAAAGCCCTAGACAATAACAATGTAGGCTTTCAAAACAAGGTGGTAGGAACATAATCAATTTTGTTGTTTTATATAGTTATCTTCAAAAGTCTTACTCAAATTACCAGATATAGTCATTCAAAATTGGTCTAAGCCTATGGATGTTAATTGTTTCATTCCAAGAACTAATAGTACAATCATCTTAGTAATCTTAAGTGTATATATACAAATTTATATCTTTTTTCTTCTCTTTTCCTTCTTTTCTCCTCCCTGAGTTATTTTTTCCTCTTTGAGCAGTATCTTAGCCTTTCACAATATTTATTGCACACTTTTATATCTTATTTACTCTTTCAGTTTCTTACACTAGGGATACAATACAGTATTTACACATGTGAGTTTGGATTAATTTCACTTATGAGTATGGTCTCAAGTCCCATCTATTTACCTATAAAAGCCTCAATGTGGTCTGTCTTTATAGCTGAGTAGTACTCCATTGTATAAAAATACCACATCTTTTTTTAACCATTCTTCAGTTGATGGGCATTTGGGTTGTTTCCAAGATTTAGCAGTTAAAATTGTGCTGCTATAATCATTTGGGTGCACATATATCACTGTGGTAGGATGTTTTTAAGTCTTCTAAGAATATGCTTAGAAGTGGAATAGCTAGGTCAAAAGGGACCATAATACCAGCATTTTGAGGAACCTCCACACAATTTCCACAGTGGTTGCACCAGTCTGCACTCCCACCAGCAGTGCAGAAGTGTTCCTTTTTCCCCATAGCCTCTCCAACATTTGTTATGGATGGTTTTCTTGATCCTGTCTATTTTTTCTGGACTGAGATGGAATCTCGGTATTGTTTTAATTTATATTTCTCTAATGACCAATGATGCTGAACATTTTTTCATGTATTTATTTACCATTTGTATTTCTTCATCTGAGGAGTGTGTATTCATCTCAGATGCCCATTTTTGGACTGGGTCTTTGAATTTCAGGGGACTGATTTTTTAAAAATTCATTATATGTTCTAGATAGAAGTTCTTTGTCTGAGGGACAGTTGACTAAGACTTTTTTCCCAATTTGTGGGTTTTCTTTTCATTATGCTGGATATTTCTTTCAACATGCAAAAACCCTTTAATAGGACGTGATCCCAGTTGTTGATTATGGGAAATATTTCCTGTGCAGTTTGATTTTTGTTCATGAATTCTCTACCTACCACTATGTCTTCAAGATTTCTACCTACTTTGTCTTCCAGCATATTTAATGTTTCTAATATTTAGATCTTTGATCCATTTTGACTTTAGTTTAGTGCATGGTGATAGGCATGGGTCTAGTTTTAGTTTTCAGCATATGGAAAGCCAGTTTTTCCAGCACCACTTATTAAAGGGCTATCTTTCTTCCAGTGAACCTGTTTGGTCCCTTTGTCAATGATCAGGTGGCTGAGTGTGTATGTAGCTGTGGTTATATATTCTAATCTATTCCATTGATCTTCAAGCCTGTTTTTATTCCAGTACCATGTTGATTTTTTCACAGTAGCTTTGTAGTATAACTTCAAGTTAGGGATTGTGATGCCTCCTGCCTTGCCTTTGTTGCCCAGAATTTCCTTTGCTATTCTAAGTCTATTCTGGTTCCAGATAAATTTTAGGAATGATTTCTCTATGTCTGTAAGATAGGTTAATGGAATTTTCACAGGAATTGCATTAAATCTGTATAACAATTTTGGGAGAATGGCCATTTTCACAATGTATGTTATTCCTATCCATAAACAAGGAATCATTCCATCTTCTGAGATACTCTTCAATTCCTTTTTTCAGAGTACTGTAATTTTCACTGAATAGATCTTTTACTTTCTTGTTAGATTGATTCCTAAGTATTTGATTTTTTTTGGATGCTATTGTAAAGGGTGTGGTTTCTCTTATTTCTCTCTCAGTAAGTTTGTTGTTTGTGTACAGGAATGCTATTGATTTTTGAGTATTGACTTTATATCCAGCTACATTACTGAATTTGGTTATTATATCTAGAAGTCTTTCAATGGACTTTTGAGGGTCTTCTATGTATAGTATCATGTCATCTGCAAATAATGATAATTTAACTTCTTCCTTTCTTATCCTTATTCCTTTCTCTCTCTTATCTAATTGCTCTGGCTAATATTTCCAGCACTATATTGAATAAGAGTGGTGAGAGTGGACAGCTTTGTATTGTTCATGATTAGAGTGAAAGCTTTCAGTTTTTAACCATTTAATATGATGCTGGTTGTTGGTTTTTCATAGGCAACATTTATCATATTGAGGTAGAGACCATCTATTCCAGTTTTCTGTAGGGTTCTTATCATGAATTAGTGTTGGAATTTATCAAAAGCTTTTTCTGCTTCTATAGAAATGATCATGTGATTCTTATTTTTGTCTCTATTGATATGATGTATTATGCTTATTGATTTGCATATGTTGAAGCATCCCTGCTTTCCTAGGATGAATCCCACTTGGTCATGGTATATATTACCCTCTATCCCACCATGTTGGAACATGGTGGGTGAGCAAGAAAGCAACAAACCCTCCTTCCTGGTAAGGGGTGGCAGTGCAAGTGAGCTGTGGGTGCAAGTTAGTGTCTCCCTTGAGAATCAATGTCCTGTGTCTTCTCCCCACCCCACCCCCCTTGTTAGCAACTGAATGGTGTCAAGAACAGCAGGAGCTGACAGCAACTAAAGCACATAAAGCTATTAAATTATTGTACTGTTTGGTTGATTATGCTGACCTGGGTTCAGAGTTCTGAGCATCTCTTGGGAGGATGCCTGTATGCAATATAGCAAATATGAGGGATTTCCTTCTGTCTTCTTTTTGAAGGAAAATATTGTTTTCCCTGTTTTTCTTTGTTCTTATTGTTTTGCTCTATTAAATATCCTGTTTTAATAGCTTTTATAATGTTCTGTTTTTGGTTTGATTTTGCTACACCTGGTTGAATGGACAACTATTGTGAAGATAACAATATATACTACAGTACCTACTACTGTTGTCCCAGTATCCTACTGTGAAGTTCTGTACCAATTTTACTACATTGTCTTGATTGGCTTTGTTCTGCCTTGTTTTGTAGTATTTTACTACCTTCAAAATAATAAAAAGGACAGAAATGACAAAAAAGTCGATTTTCATAATTGGATAAAACAATGAAGCTATTTCATTTTCTGAACAAAGGATAGAATGTCCCAAGTATACCAAGATCTAGGGTGATGGGAGACCAACATGGACAGAGACTGGAGCCATAGACATGAGGTCTGAACTTAATGCCCATTAGTGCAAAATCAACCAAGCTAGCCCTCACGCTCCAATAGTGGAAACAGTGGAAAAGAGATCAGATAGCCACAGCTCTGGGAAAAGTCACTAAGAGTAAATGTTGGGAGGCAAATAGAGGATGCTGATCCTTCCCGACAAGATTTAAAAGAAAAGAGGAAAAGTGGACTCTATCCAAGTGGTGAATAAGAAATTCATTTCATCAGACTTCCAGCACATTGTGTGATGGGTAGTTGGGAAGCTAAGAGATAAATTTTATAAATGATGTGAATTCCAACAGAGTCCTTAATTAAAAGGAAAGAGAGAGACACAGGTGTGGTAGACAAAGGAGGTTGGAGTGTGCTTGTGAACAGTGTTAACACAACCAGGAGGAGATGAACATAGGTCTTGGAAATTCAACCTAAGTAGAGTAATTTAGTCCACAAGATCAATGACAATACAGTGGGCCCATCAGCAATGAACAGGTGGAAACATTTAGGAAAGGTAATATGCAGGACACAAATATTTTGGTTGCTGTTTTTATCTTCTCTAAGATAATCAAAATTGTAATTCAAATATGCAAGCTAATTGCACTTCAGCTTGTTTCTCTGTAACTGGACTTGGCCATCACAGCCTCTTCCAGTTCTGAAATGCTGAGGTTCTGTATTCTTTGGACTCCTCCACCCTCCTAGCTCCTGCCTTTAGGAGCTCAGCTCTTGCACATAGTCACTTCTAATAGAGCAGTGTTACTCAAGGTCCCTACTGCCAATCAAATGTTGAGTCATTTACCATGTTATTCCTTCCTACAATCCAGTTCTGACATTGTTTGCCTTGTTTTCACATGGAAACATGATGCTGTATGTTTCTTACGTTGCACGCAGTGCCTCTCTACTTCCCTAGAGTTAGAGGTCCTCCAGAAATTTGCTTTCAAAACCTACAGCATCTTCTCTAATCCATAATCCTAGTGATTTTCCTTGGTTTTCCTCCTTAACTCTTCCTTTTTGGCCAAACAGCAAATGATGCTTTATTTTATTCTATAATAGGCACAAATGAAAAACTGCCTGGTAAAAGCCATAAACAATTTCAAATACTTTTAAAATATTTTCTCACATCCAATTTCCTGAAATTTCAGAGCAGATGTGAACTGAAATTATTGCTCTGCAACACATAGAGTACAGGATTCTCCTATGTTGTTGGTGGTGCTGGGACAAGGTGGCCCATTGTGTGGCAATAACCAAAGGAACAGGAGGACTGGTGGGAGTTTGTTCATCAGTAAGACTTGCCAGTGGACCAAAACTTTACTTACATTCTTTCTAATAATTGAGTAACTGGGAACATCATGTGCTACCCTGCAGTGCTTCACCACTTCTTAAACAAAGTACTTGATGAGTGCAATTGCCTCAAGTTTGCTGCCCTTCTGGAGTTTGCAGATTCCAAAGAAGAGACTCTGTGTATCAAGGGCTCTGTCCCACCCAACTCCAGTCCAGGAGGGCTGACCAAGCAAAGCACAGATTCTAAATACGGAAAGTCTGTATTCCTACCTTCTACCTAATTATTTCAATTGGACCCAGAGCAAGCCAGAGATAAGAGAGAAAGACCACGCATGTGAGAGCCACTTATGTGGGTAGATTGGAGCAAGGGTACCAGTGGGCCACTTGGTCCTTTCCCAAGACTATCTGGCCCGGGGTGCTGAACTTTAATCTCTCTTAACAAGTATCCAATGAATGGAAGTCCCCTCTCAGAGTTTTGATCAGAACAACCTTTAAAAGCTAGAAAGTCTGTCTCACAAAGGTCTATGCCTATAATGAGCTCCCAATTCTTGCAAGCCTTATTATTTACTCTTTGGATGCTAACAAGCATCTAGTGCATTATCTCTTTTACTTCTCACTGTCCTGTGAGGAAGTTGGGCTTGTTACACTCATTTCATAGTCCAGGGTCAGTTGCATCTGCCTAATTTTGCAGTGTTAGGAAGTGGCAGAGCTGAAACTAAGAAGTTAGTTGTACAGGATCACTTGGAATCCCCTACTCCATGCAGCCTTCTCCTCTACAGCAAAATACATCTACTTATTAAACTTTGGTCTGTAGGAATTGGGGATCAGTGGAAACTTTTAAGAGTTGGGGCTTCACAGGAAGTCTCTAGGTTATTACAGATGTGTTATTGAAAGATACAGTGGGACTTTGGCTCTTTCCTTTTCTCTTTTTGATTTTTGGGTCTTAAATGAGTGGTTTTACTCTGCCACAAGCTCCTGCTATGATATGTTGCCTTATCACCAGCTCACAGTACATGAGGTCAACAAGTGTTGGACTGGAACCTCCAAAACTGACCCAGAATAACACTTTTTTCCTTATAAGTTGCTCATCTTGGGTATGTTCTTATACTGATGGAAAGCTGACTAACACTTCCCCTCATCCCCAGTGATCTGTAGCTACTGGAAAGATTAGACTACTTATCTGCACAATATTAAGGCAAACTACCAGACCAAACACAAGTATAACTTTATAACCAATCCCCAGATTAAGCCATGAAGATAAATATAGAGGCCAAACTCTCTCCATAGTATTTTGCCTTCATCCTTCTTCCTGAAAATATGATTGGAGTTTATCAATAGAAGTCACATAAAACATTTTATTTCATTTGCCAGATCCAAATTTGCCAGATGTGGTGATGCACTCTCCTATAATTTTAGCACTAAGGAGGCTGAGGCAAGAGAATCAATGAGCCAGTATTGGGTATATAGTGAGTTCAAAGCCAGTCTGAACTACTTAGTGAGACCCCGTCTCCAAAGAAAAGCATTAATCCTTTGAAGAAGAAGAAATAGATTTTTAGATAAATGTTAACAAGGTGTCATAGACTATATACATTGATGAAAAAAAGTTACCTACCACAATCATTTGGAAAGTAATTTGACAATATGCTTCAAAGAATTGTATATGTATATGTGTGCAAATAAATGCACAGTTATACCTCCAGGAATCCATCCAAAGTGTCATTGTGGATTTGTGCTAATTTGAGAAGACTTAACTGGAAACCACCCAAATCACCAACACTAGAGACCTGGGCACCTCACTAAATGTGGCACATCTATATAGTGAAAAGAATATATGCTCTCTACTGACTAATTCACCAAATTAACTGACATTTTCACTCTCTTATAAAACATTAGTGGCTGACAAAACTATCTTAGACACCTGGCACATTTCTGTTCTGAAAATCTTAATAGCATGTTGTCCTCTAATCTGTGCCATTCAAAGCAACTATTTATGACAGTTACTTGCTATTAAAAGTCTAAAAAAGTTTGCAAACAATGTAGGTTTTATCCAGTGTTTTAATATGTTCTTTTGTGATCTCCACTTGTTCTACATAAATCGAAACTGGCTGTTACTGGTAGTAGTTTATGCAAAAAACTAAAGTGGTCCCACATTTCAAAAAGAACTTTCAGTTTTTCGGTAAGAGATTAGGAAATAGATATGTCACTAGAGAAGTGACTCTAAAGAGGTCCCCCTAATGAGGAGATGTGTTGTCACTTCATTGTGCATAGGTTTTTGACTGCCTCTTGTCCCAGAAATGCATTTTAGCATGCATCAGTAAGGGCGTAGGAAGATTTATTGGGAAGAATCAAGAAAGCTTATACTGTAAGCATTCAAGGGTGAGAGATACTATGTCCTGGGATTGGGATACTTGTGTGGTCTTAGGGAATCCTCAAGATGTTAAATTGGAATGTTTATTCTTTGATTTATCATTTACCTAGTGTGTGTCAGATTACCTATTAGTAGGCTAAGCTAAAATCAACTTTATCAACTGGGTTAAAATTTAAAGTATTTTCATGTATTTGAAGTTCAGAGGTATGGTACTGAATAATGCTGTTCCTTTGAGGGTGGAAATCTATGTGATTTAAAGTTTCATATTATTGGAAGAAAAGCACAGGCCAAGTTTATGGATTTATTATATCTGTATGACTCTCAGAAATTTAGAAATGAAGAACATGGAAGAAAAAAAACAAGCCTCAGGGTAAAAAAGCATTGTAACCTTGATTAACTCTGTCTATGTCTTAAAGCTACAATTTTCTCAAAAATCAATATTTTAAAATTATAATTCCCTTGTCTGATTTCTACCAATCTTTACTTTTTCTAACTTACCTCAGATAAAATTTGTTTGGACTTAAAAAGGAGTGTTTAGATATATATCATTTTTATTATTTCCCAGGTTAACTTTATTTTTCAATAACTGATCATGTACAGTGTTCCCATATGTCAAATAAATATACAATTGTTAAAAATATGATAGAAAAAACAAAGACTGATGTAAGGAAATACTAAAGCTACATGGAAGTAAAAGGGAAAAGTATAAATGGAATGTTCAGTACATTCACATCTGTACAAAGTACACCTTCCTTATAAATGTCTAAATATAAACTCAACAGGAATATACTATGAAAGCTTCAGGAATTGAAACTAACAGAGGATTGTATTTTCTTTCTCCTAGTTTCTTAGAAGTTTTCAAATTTTCTACAAATAATACTACTTCTATAATGCAAACAAATATTGCTTGAATTTTAGAAACATAATTCAGACTTTTCTTGTGCAATTCCTATGAAGTAGGCAGCAAGAAAGGAATCGTGACAGAAAAAATTAGTCGTGTAATTGATCAACATATAGATGTCATTCGACAAGACAAGAATTCAGTTTCCAGTGAGAACATACTACAGTCACACAGAAGAAATCTGGGAATAGGACACCAAGGAGTCATCCAAAGGGGAGGGTAGGGAAGCAGAGCTCTTCCCTCTTCCAGGGAAGCTCGGAAAAACACTGGATCCCGCACCTACCCTGATTGGATTTCTGACTATGTTCCTGCTAATTGTCTGTCAGAGCTGCTCATACTGTCTCACCAACTGCAGGGCAAAGTCTAAATCTCATTAACTAAGCGGAAGCTGAGAAGCAGGAGATAATGTTACATACAATAAAATTTCCAGCAGTTTCTTAAAGAAAAAAAAAAGAAAAAGCCACTGTAGGAGACTAGGAAATGGGAGGTTGCTCTCTAGGACAGTGCCAGGACAACAGGATTCGGCTCTGGTTTTGGAAATTCAGATAAACTAGAGTAGATCCTAAGTGACATGATGTCATTTAATGGGAGACCAAAACGCATGGTGTTTTTATTCTGTTGAATTAGAATTCTCTTTGAACCTGAATGTTATAAAACTAGGATTTAATGAATAGAGTCTTAAATTCAAATAATAGACTTAGACAGGTAGTAGCAAATATAATTCTTCATCCCCAAGTTTCAAAAGGATCTGTAGCACATCTTAAATACAGTCTGTGAGCTAAGCAACAACAGAAAAGCCATAATCAGCATTTCAGATGAACCTTGAGTCAGAATCAGGATTCTGCAGTTGCTTCAGCAGAGACAGTTAATACACTAGAGGGTGGGGGTTTTGCAAGCCCTATTCTATGTATAAAGACACAGAATCAGGATCAGCTTATGATTAACACACTAGTAACTTTAATTATCTGAGTAGCATGGTGTCTGAGGGATAAAGGCCATCTACTAGAACCTTTAATTCAGCGATGCTGATGCCTCCACTCCATCTGGAGCTGTGCTCAAGTGCAGTCTAAACCACTGGTTCCTATTCTGCTCTGTGAGAAAAATTTGAGAAATCAGTCGAGTCCCTTATAACAAACAGCTTGGAACCACACTACAAGTCAAGCTAAGCATCAATTCCAAGTGAGAATTTTTAAACCTTTCTACAAGAAAAACAGTAAGCTTTTGAATAACAAGAGTGAAAAAACCTTTAAAAGGATGTGATTAAGGGAAGGTTCAGTGAAATAAATCAGACACGCAAGCTTAAATACCACATAGTAGTTCTCATTTGATGAAGGCAGTGTATAAACAGAGAACACAGGAAAGGATGGATAGACAGAGACAAGGGCATAGAGCTCATGCAAATGGGAAGGTGTCCAGGAGAATGAGGGTAAGGGGAGAGATGGAATGGAAGATGTTACAGCTACAGGATCTTAGTTACTTCAATAAGTATAAATATATGTCTTAATCATGAGCTAAGATGAACAATATTAACAAGAATAAAAATGGGGGAAGGGGATTTAGAGGAGGAGAGAGAGGTAGAAGAAAAAGAGAAGGGGTTAAAAAAAGAAACAAGTTATAGTATGCACATGTACCCACAACGTAATTGTAAGTATGTACTGCAAACATGTACTAATAAGAAATGAAATACTTTATAAGACAAAAAAGGAAAATATCACTGAAAGAGCATCTAAAGGTTCTAGTCTGTTGGCAGTCAAGTCTGGTATCATTGTTTTACAATGAACTCCAGAAATTCTTTTTAAATATCAAAAGAGTGAAAAAAATATCTGGGTGTGTGAGAAAAGAAAGGACTTTTTTTTTTAATCTTTGGAGTTTTATGCCAGGTATTCACATTATACTTCTTTTAAATCAGGATGATTTGGGGGAATATTTTTAATTAAGCTTCAATGTTTTGGTTTTTTTGAATATTATTTCAGAGTTTTTCCAGTTTTATCTCATGTAGGAAAAATTAACTCTGAAATGTAAAAATTCTGTTGTTAAAAGAAACATAACCAACATAGATTTCTTCACTGTTTAAACCCAAGTGGGCTAAATTAAGGACTTCTCCATCTCAATGTGAAGCTGTTCCTTTATGAACATTGGCAGAAGCAAAGGCCACACTGAGAAAATGAATAGGTGTTTGTTTCCAGAACTCATTTCTCTAACACTGAAGAAAGCAGAAGGTCAGGGCTAAACCAGTTTCATTTCTTCAACATGAATTTCTTCAGGTTTATTCAATGACATTTGGTGCACATATTTTTATATAAGTCCATTAGTCTCCTATTGGTATTAAACTGAATTTCATTACAGGCTTTCTCAAAAGCTTAGCTGATGGGATGCATTCTATTTGGTCTATAGCCCTCTATAGTACAATTCAGAGGTTTTCCCCTAAAGTCAGAGAACACTCATATCAGAGGACAACTTTTAAACCCAACAGACAGAGCCCAGCCTCCACATATACACTGGCTGCCACTGGGACTCTCTCATGAGTAGCCAGCATGGGCTGGGAGAAATAGCCAGGCCAGTCCCTACATCCATGCCTACCACCATTGCTTTCAGGAACTTGTAGCCAGCATGGGTTAGAAGAACCATCCAGCCATGCCATGGAGAAACCACAAGTGTCTTGAGAAGTCTGCACTAAAACCCACCACCTCCCTGGGCTAAGAGAAATCCAGCTACTGACCCATCCCCCTATACCTTGAGTAGGCAGCCAATGTGGGAAGCACATGGGACCCCACAAGTGGATCATCTGGAGGAACCCGGGAAAATGTCAAGACAAAAGAGCAAAAGACAATCTCAGGCCTCCAGGTCTAACAGAGTAAGTCCAGGATACATAGACATGGAAGAAAGTGTAAGTCACACACCTGAAATTTCTGGGATGATGGCAACTAAAGTAAAGGAATACTTAATGAGGCTGTAAAAGAAATCAGATCAGAATAATATCTCAGGTAAAAGAAGAAGTGACAAACAAAATAAAAGGGTTTCTGAACATATCTAAAGAAGACATAGATTATAAAAAAGAAGAGCATAGGAGAATGAGGGAAACCTTGAATGAACAATATAGAGAAGAATTGGGAACAGACTCAAAGAGATATCTAGAAAATTAGAAACTCTATTGAAAGCTGGCAAAAGCATTTGAAAGAGACTGAAGATAGACTTTCAGACCTTGAAGGTAGGATGATAGCTAGCAATTGTGAAGGGAAATATCTCTCAAAAATAATAAGGAACCAGGAAATAACAATTCAGTGGGTGCAAGACAATACAAAAAATACAATGTAAGATTGGTAAGTGTCAGTGCAAAAGCAGGAGTCAACACAAATGACATAAAAAGACCATAAAAGTAATAACTGAGAACTTCCCAAGCATGAGAAAAAGAACTGACACGCAGATAAGTGAGGCAGACAGAGCTCCAGATAACCATGACCAAAATAAATCTACACCCAGACATATAATAATCAAGATCCCAGAAACTCAGTATAACAACCAGCTAATCAATGCTGTTAGAGAAAAGAAACAGATCACCTATAAAGGAATACCCATTAGAATCAAAATAGACTTCTCAACACAAACCATCAACTCAAGAAGAACTTGGAGTAAAGTATTTCAAGTCCTGAAAGAAAACAATTTCTAACCCAGATTAATGTAATCAGAAAAGCTATCTTTCAAAATTAATAGAGAAATAAGATATTTCCTTGACAAAGAAAAACTGAAGGAGTTATGACCACCAAATCAATCCTAAAAAGAATACTGAATGATACTCTAGAGAGAGATAAAAATGACCGTGATTCCAGGAGCAGCAGCAGAGTGGAACGGACAACTGAATGGAAGGGAAAAGTAGGGAGCCAATGGCAGGAAAAAATGTATGGCAGAGATGAACCAGAACATGCTGACTATTAACCATTAATGTAGATGGCCTCAATTCATCAATAAAAAGTAACACAGGCAGAGTGGATCAAGAAACGAGATCCATCAATATGTGGCAAGCAAGAAGCACATTAACTCAAAAGGAAATTCATAGACTAGAAGTCAAAGGAGAGAAAAACAATGCTCCATGTGACAGGGAATCCAAAAAAAGCAGGAATATCTTGCCCATCAACTACACAATGGATAAGAAATATATGGCATTTTTATATAATGGAAAACTACCCAGGTATAAAGAAGGATACTTGCATGGCTCTTGTAGGTAAATGGATGCAACTTGTGAGCATGTTCTTGGGTGAAATGATTCTAAGTCACATAGGTGAACAACATGTTGTCATTTTATATAATGGAAAACTACCCAGGTATAAAGAAGGATACTTGCATGGCTCTTGTAGGTAAATGGATGCAACTTGTGAGCATGTTCTTGGGTGAAATGATTCTAAGCCACATAGGTGAACAACATGTTGTCTCCCTAGTACAAAAAAACTTAATGGAGTTAGTAGGATCCAAAATGTACAATAGATATTGTGAAAGTGAAAGGGGAGGAAATGTCTAAAAGAAGAAGTTAATTCCTCTGTTAATTCCTTATTATCTTGTTTTAAAGTCTTGTATCACTTTCATTCTTTTGCTTTGTTTGGCTTTATTCTGTTTTGTTTTTATTATATCTGATGGCATAGTTACTTCAAAGATAACAAGATATATTATGGCAGCCATTGGTGATTTCCTCTTATCTTGCTTTGAAGTCCTGTAGTGCTTTCACTGTTTTGTTTTGATTGGATTTTTCTGTTTTATTTGGTTTGATTTTTAATGTGTCTGATGGTATGGACAGTCATTTTGAAGATAACCAGAGGCATTATGGCAGACATTGTTGATTTCCTATTATCTTGTTTTGAAGTCCTGTATAACTTTCATTGCTTTGTTTTTATTGGCTTTATTGATTGACTTTATTCTGTTTTGTTTGTTTGGTTTTATTCTCTTAAAAGTAAAACCAACAGACATGAACACTGAACTGTGACTTAAAAGTCCTTGTTTTTCATGTCGGACAATTGGCCAGAGCATGTGTGCCCTCATAGGCTGAGAGCTTATTCAAATTTGTTGTATCTTTGTCCCTACAAGCAGCACATGGAATTTGGAGAGAGGACCCCCAAAATAACCCCCATGTTAGACCATTTTCAGCTGTTAAACAAATCCTTGGATTGGGCAGCTTACAAACAATAGAAGTCTACTTGACTCATAGTTCTAGAAGCTAAGTCCAAGATGCAGGGGAGATTTGCACTGTGCCACACAATGGCAGTTGTCACACAGATGAGAGATGAGAAGGCTGCTGAACTCACCTCTTTAGCAGCTCACTCTCACCATAACAAACCCACTCCTGAAATCTTTGCCAAGCCAGGTATGTTTCGCTTGCCACATAGTATGCCAATCACTGAAGTGAAACATTTTGCAAAAGAGAGTTTATACATGTGAGTTTATTCCACTCAGATGGAAATAAGAGAGCCAACCTCACATTTTTCTCCCTGGGGATAGAGTGTAGGGATATCTATGAAGTAGAGAAGCAGGGTGATATGAATGATGGAGAAAAGGTGATTGGAAGAAGGGAAAAATGAAGCCTGCACATGTCTACTCGGAATTCATAACTCTTTAGAACATCCATGTTCAGAAAATGGTAGTGTTAGCACAACCCATGGTGGAGTCACACAGTGGATATATTCATAGGTCCAAATGAAAGAATTGGTGGTTTTCACTGGTTTGAGCTAGACAAGTCTACCTCTAGGTTCATAAAAACAATTTAAACCATCATCACCACTGTGAAAATACACTAGACCTTTTATCTGTAATAAAGCTAGTAGGGATCTATTACCTTATCATTTAGCTAAGTGACATATCAAGTAAGTAAAGATGCAATTAATTACAAGCAAGTGAAGTCAGAGGGTTAATTCAGCTTTTCTCTCAGTTTAAAGACAAGGACTTTAGTCTGGGGATTTAGCTCAGTGGCTTAAGTGCCTGCCTGATAAGCACGAGTTCCTGAGTTTGATCACCAGTACAAAAAACAAAAAACAAACAAACAACAACAACAAAAAAAACCAAGGACTTTAATCCATTCATAAATGCTGAACTCCTGTGACCTAATCTCCTCAGTTTAGGCCCTGTTTTCCAATACTGTTGCACTGGAGATTAAGTTTCCAATGCATGATCTGTGTGTGGGGGGGGCACATTCAAACTATAACACTTCCATGATGGATTGCACCCCAGTGTCCTCCATCAAAAGCATCCTTGTAACATTTTATTAGTTGTATACCTTATTTTCAGTTACTAAACTACATGACATGAACAAGTATGAGAACAGAAGGAACAGAACCCAGCAGAAACAGAAAGGTAGAAACCTCACTGCTCTTCACTATACCAGTAGTCACTTCATAGACCATGTGGATACTCCAGCTGAATGCTGACCACCTGTGTCAGACCACACTTCCTCCCCCAAATACCTTCCAGCCCCAGCTCAGAAGAACACTGTCTCACTGAAGGAGTGACATCATGATTTCCACCTGCATTCAGTTTCTCTATAGGAACTTCTGAGGAGCATTCCATGATGGGTCTCTCACGATGGTACTTGTGCAACAGTTATTCAGCATCAGGAAACCAAGTCATAGTCACAGGTGAGCTAGACAGGAAGACGGATGGTCCCCACATCGAAGAAACTCTTGCCTCAACTTCCAGTAGCGGGAAATTTTTTGTGTGTGTTAAATTTCTGGAAGTACTTCAGAACTGTTGCTGATGGCCTTCTGTTCTAGTAATCTCCCATGATGCCTATGGAGACTTTTCTGCTTGTTGAATCCTGTTCTCTGCCATCTCTTCTCCACACAATGTATTTCTTTCAAATTTATCTTGAGCAGCAACCAATTAAATTTAAATAGACAAATTTTAAAAGCAAAAATTAAGGCTCTGATCACTGGGGAGGAGGGCAGAGACTATACACGCCCCCATCTCAGCTTCCCTATTTGTATCCTAGAGGGATGTGTCCTGCTGTCTCAGTTTTGTACCTCCTTCTATTTTTTCATCCTCCACTCAGATGAATGACATACACTAGAATCCTGCTGGAGTTCTCCAACACACACCCACCTAAGACTTAGTCAATCATGTTGTCATGCACATCACACCTCTGTCTTTCACAGCACCCAAATCCATTATCCACTAATGTGTCCACTCTTCTCAGCTTGCTTGCTCAGTAACTTTGCTTCAGCAGGTCAGACTAAGTCTGGGTCACCACTGGGCCCTTTCTGGTACATAGGCACCAGTAAAAGTTAAATAAATGGATTTGGGAGCAGCATGAAATGAGTTATTACTATTTCAAATGTATATACTTTGTTTACATTGTGAAAATTTCCTCACTGGACCTAAAATTTGATGAATAAAAATCTCCAAGTTCTTTTGAGAGGGTCCCCTACCAAAAAGGCACACTTCAGGAAGAAGCAGTCTGTTTGTAATAGCCTTCTGATCCAGATTTCCCCAATGAACTAGTGAGACCCAGCCTCCAAAGTCTCCTACACTCTGTAACTGTCAGCCAACATAAGCCTTTCCTTCTTCAATGAAACAACAAATGTAATATTCCATTATACATATATATGACATTTTCTTCAAATAAAAATAAGTTAAACATGAAAAAGAAGTTAGGTGTGGTGACACATGCTTGTAATCCCAGTTACTCATGAGCTTGACACAGGAAGGTGACAAGTGCAAGACCAGCCTGGAAAACTTAGCAAGAACCTGTCTAAAATAAAGAAGATCAGAAAAAATAGAAAGATTAAAAAAAACTGAGGCCATATCAGTGACAGATCACTTGTTTAGCACATGAAAGACCTTGAGTTCAATTCCTGAATGTGAAAAACTAAAACAAAACAAAAATACAAAAGGATTTAGGCCTGGAAAAGGAAAATACACTTATTTCCAAGGAAATTAGAACTTGGAAAACAATAAATACTTTGGAGAGTTTGATAGTCTAAAATCTTCAGTCAAGGGAGTTTATAAAATCTGAATATCTTCAACTTCAGAGAACAAGGAACAGGAAAGGACAAGCATGGTCTGCCTTTGCTATGTTCTTCCTCTGCTTCCTCTGCACAGATTTAACGAGTGAAAAATGGGAGAGAAAGAGAAGCTGGGTTTGATTATCTGGGGTTCTTCAGAGACAGAACCAGTAAGACAGGGACATAGAGATAGATAGAGAGGGATATATGGATATTTGAGGACAGATGGTTACAGTTATTGGCTCAAATGGTCATTGCAGTCCAAGAGTCCCATGACAGGCCATCTGAGAGGTACCCTGTGATGAACAGGGATGAACCTGGATGCACTAGAGATGCACTAGAGAAAGAAAATACCATGTGATTTTACTTGTATGTGAAATTAAAAAATGTTAAACACATAGAATCAGAGTAAAGTATGGACTACCTGGAATTGGGAGGGATGGGAAGATGGAAAATGTTGGTCAAACACATAGACTGTAAATTATAATATAATTGAGCTCTGGGAGATTCGATGAACAGTGTGAGAACTATAGTTCATAATGTTGTATCCTACTCTTGTGTCATGGTTTATATTAGTGGCCCCCAAACCTACTGTGAACTCAACCAAATCTAGCATTTGGAACTGGTTCATTGTCTAGCACTCAGATTGGTGGTGTGAGTGCTACATCCGCTTATGGGTAGAACCAGGTTATAATGCAATGGTGGGAAGGTGTCTCTCTCTCTCTCTTGCCAGCTCACACCTTGCTGTTGGCAGCCACCATGAAGGGCTGCCCCACCATGCCCTGCTGCCTTGAACCAACTGAGTATGGACTGAAACCACCAACAACTGTAAAAATAAACCTTTCCTTCCTTCATTTTGGGTGTCAGGTATTTTGTTACAGCAATGAATAAAAAGTAACTAAGATAGAATTTGGTACCAGAGGAGTGGGGTCATTGTTTTGACTATACCTGACCATGTGGTTTGAGAGCCTTTGGAAATTTCTTGTGGGCAGAGTTTGAAAAGGTTCAGACATGTCACCTGCATGCACAGAACTGGAACAGTTTAGCCTGTTCTGTAGGAGATTCTGGTCAGAGCTCAGGAAACCAGAAGGCAGATAAAAAGCCTGCCAGTAAAGACCAGGTTCAGGAGGTTTCTACTGGGAAGAAGGACTGCATTTGTTGTTGGACTGCAGACTATGTGTGTTATAGTTTGGCAGAAAGTTTGTCTGCATTTTGCTCATGTCCAGAGACTTTGCCTGAGACTGAGATTAAGGGTGGAGGATTGATTAATCTGGCAAAAGGAATTTCAAGGCAGCCAAATGTTGAGGCTGTAGCTTGGCTATTGTTGGAGGCTTTTAGCCAGATTTATGTTGAAATCAAGAGCAAAGAGCCCAGAAAGATAATTTAAAATGCTGTGAGTTTGGCCAGAAGGAAAATTCCAGTGAAGCTGTGGATTGTAAAGACAGAGCCAAAACCTCCACTGCTGAGAAGGAACAGAGAAATAAAAAAGATAGCCTGGGAGCTTCCCAGAAAGCAGCAGGTCTCTACCCTTTGCAGCCTCAAAATTGCAAAAGTGAAAGAATTTGCTCAGAGGAGAAAGCTGCAGAGCATCATGCTCCAGAATGGCAACGGGGCCACATGAGGTTCCAAACTGGTGGCAGCCATATGAGGTTCCAAAATGGTGGCAGCCATACCACATTGCAGAATGGCGGCAACATAGGGAAACTTTTCCTCGCAATCAGGTTCACAGAGCCTAGAAATCCAGGCACTCAACCCCTACAGCGAAGAGAGTGAAAAGCCTGGTTGCTGCTCCAGCTGGCAGCAAACTTTGGTGGCATCCACGTGGTGCTGGTTTTAAGTGCAAGAAAAATGTACAAATTCTGAGGGTAAGAAGGCTTCCAACCCAGATTGCAAAATGCCTGGGAGGCCAAGCAGTGTGTCCCTGAGAGGGCAATGTGTAAAGATGTAAGGGTGAAGCCAAGGTGCAGTGGAGACCCCAGAAGTTTTGAAAAGCCAGGAACGTGGATTATTCAAGGTAAACTGCAAAAACCAAGCACAGGAGGCTTAAGAGAGAAGCTGCAGGAGCTGAAATCTCTGAAAGTGCTGTGGGGGTAGAATCACCCAAACCTTTTGGACCTTGCAACCAGATTGCTCCAAATGCTGAGCATGGAACTCTAAGACTTAACGTTCACCCTGCTGGATGTTGGACTTGCTTTGTTTCCAATGGTTTGTATTACCCTGTTTGTAACTTTTGGAATGGTAATGTTTACCTTGTGCATTTGCATTTTGGAAATGTTTAACCTTGTTTCATTTGTACAGGGGCTTATTGAGGTACATGTTGAGTTACTGAAATATTTAAATTACACTGGATGAAATTTTTGCAACTTAGATAATATTTTTTATTAATTTTAATTACTACAGTGGCTTTGTTAAATCACACATTCATAGTCTTATAAAAATAAAATGTTTTAAAATATCCATTAATTTAGGAGGATGAGACAATGACTTTCTCAGAATTTTCTGTATTATTATTTTTTCAATAGATATTCATTAAAGTGAATGGGCTCACATGTTAACTGTGATTTGAACAATGTACATATGCACTTAAATACCACATGGTACCCCATGAATAAATATAATTTTTAAATTTTATTTTAAAGAAAACAAAACCCAACAAAACAAAACAAAGTAAAGCCAATCAAAACAGAACAGTAAAAATGGTACAGAACTTCAAAATAGGATAATAGGAAATCAACAAAGGCTAACATATCTTGCTATCTTCACAATAGTTGTCCATATCACCAGACATAGCAAAATCAAACAAAGCAGAACAAAGCCAATCAAAAGATAACACTGAATAAAACAATAAATTGGAACAAAACAAAATAGTACAAACAAGACTGCGGAGTCTTCAAAAATAGCTGCTCAGGCTATCAGACACAGGGATAAAAAAACAGTAAAATGAAACAAAACATTGGGTTTCAAAAACAAGACAAGAGGAAATCCCCTGTGGTTGACACAACGGCACATTGCCATCCTCCCCCAGACCACCAGCCCTAGGACTGCAGAGTCAACCACACAAGACAAGCATCGAGCTATTCCCTTCTCCTCAGCTGCTATCATCTCACCCTGAGCCCTCTGAATCAGCAGAGGTAGGGAGTCTGTGTGTGTGTGTGCTCTACGGTTTTTCAGCCCGTGCACTGGCTGGCTCACAGGAAGTTATAGCTTCTCTTTATAATCTGCATGGCGGTACTTACTTCACAGGAAGGTGTAGTTTCTCTTCTGGCTCTTTCTGATCAGCACGGCAGTGCTTACTTCATGGGAAGGCATGGTTTCTCTTCTCGAATAAGTATAATTTTTATGTATAAATTTTTTCAAATAACCACACCTTTGCAGAATTTTATAATTTGACAATGAAGATAAATGTTCTTATATCTTATTTCTTTTAAACTATGAGTTTACTTTTCTTTTTAACTTAATTTTAAATACAATAAAGTGAGATTAGAAAAGCCTTGTCAACTGAATTGCATAAATTCTCTGTGCGCAACAGCTAGATGTTTGCTTTATACTGGAACGTTATCAACTTTATGTATCTAAGGAAAATAGGAACAAAATGTTTCTACCTCCATGAACATTCATCAGATAGCGCTTCTTTTTAAACCCTTATTAGTACATGTTTTTAGTACATGCATTTTGCTATCATTTGGGGGAACTATAACCTGTATATACTCTGCCTGTTTATTTTTTTAGCCCAATCCCCCCCCTTTTACTTCCCCTGTCATTCCCCTTTCCACCTTGTTGACATTATTAATCTTAGTAAGAATAGTATAAATTCCATCTTTTTTTAAAAAAAGCATCAGTCCTGCTCTTGGTCTGGGTTTCATATGGTGACTGCTGAAGGGAGAGTTCTTTTTTTGGTTTCTGTCTATAGTTATTAAAGGGTAGAAAGCATATGTATGTGTATTTTTTTGTTGTGACCTCTTGTTGTTTAGCTCACTCTGCATAGCTGAGAGTCCTGACAAAGGTTTATTCCAAGGTCATGTTAGGCATTAACCTGGGTCACTTGACTGCAGAGTGACTTAGAAATTTCTCAGCTCCTGGACAAATCACTTGTCTTACATTTCCAAGTTCCTTACTCCATGAATAGTTCATTTATTCAGTGCAGAATAATATAAGGATGGTAGCATGCCTATAAATGCAACATAGCTAAATCTAAGAGATCTTGTGTAATGGTTGCTGGAAAATGTGGTATGCAGGGATATAATGAAGACAAAACATTCTAGCACCATAAGATGTACATTATCTAAATCTCCCTAGACCCAGCTGACCAGCATGCTTTCCTTGAACACCAGGCGAGACTTTTCTCATCTGTGACCTTTCCTTTCTTAGGATAATTCTCTGAAGTAAATCTGGACCTACTTATTGGTAACTCGATAGAAAACATTAAAAAAGAAATAAAAAAAATTCAAACATCTGTATTCTGGTTAGGCTATTGAAAATAATGATTTACATGAAAAATTTAAACAGCCTTTCAGAAGATTCTGATGAGTAACCACTACTGGGAACCAATGTTCTGTTGGATATTACTGATCAAATATTCACAAGGTGTCAAATTTCTGGTCACATTTTCTCCATCTTACTGAGCATCACATACTGCCTAGCTCCAGCCTGGCTAAGATGTCTCCTCACCATGCTCAGCAGTTTCTGAAACATGTACTTAATGGGCCTTGATGGTTTCTGCAAATAAACAAAGCTTCTGGGCAAGATTTTAGAAGTAATTGTCTCCTTATAGCAGGTGACAGAGTTATTTGTTTATTCATCTATGTCTCTTTTCTCTCTGAATATCCTTATTTCCTTTTTGAGAAACTTTTCAGTGAGAAGCTTTGACATCAAACAGAACTGAGTAAGCACCCAGGTCCCTGCATGTACAACCTGTATCTCTAATGAAATAGGCATCCTCTCAATGACTCCATTTCCTTACGCGTCAGCAGGATGCTGAGAGGTGAGGACCTGTGTCATGAGGGTAGTATAGAGAGAAAAAGAATTCTTCCAGAGATTTAGGCACAGAATCTGACATTCATAAAGGATTCAATAAAAGTTAGCCATTAGCATTAGCTATTATTTCTTTCTCTAAGAACCCCATAAAAGAAGCCATCAAGCTGTGCTTAATATTTAAAGACTAAAGCTGCAGTTAAACTACTTCTTTCTGGCAGAAAGGCTTTTAAACCTTTCCTGTCAGGCTACAGGCAGAACAGCATGTGGGATGTTAAAGCTGAAGTGCCATGATGGAAGGACAGATGTCATCAGTGCCATCTCTGGCACTAAGAACCGAGAATCTGAATTTAATTTTTCCATTTGATGGTGTCATCAGACTCCTACAAAACTTTAACCACCTTGAAATTTTGATCTCTTCATTCCCTATAACACATCTGGGAAATATGTAACAAATTTTAGAGTTGCAATGATTGTTTTGGGGAGATGTCTGTGCATGATTTCAGCAGTTCCCCTTCAGTTATAACCACCAAAAATGTTTCCAAATATTGTCAAAGCTGCCTTGGTAGAGGCAAGCAAAACAACATGTCTCCTGGGTGGCACCACTGGATTAGATCAAGCAGAGTTTTTTAGGCCATGTAGGGATTCAGGATGCAAATCACCTTCTATAAAGAACAAGGAAAAACTGCTGAGTTAGCAGGATAGTTATGTGACTGACCTATGGTATATAAGGTAAGTGTGTCTTCTTTGTCCTACAAAATAATCACTTTATCTCCTCACATAGCCCCTCATGTGACACCAAAATATTAATTTCTATATGCAATTCCTATTACCCATCAGTAAAATGCTTATGTTTAACTATGAATTTTGTTGTAAGAGTATCCAAACTTTAGGTTTGAGCATATTGTGGTGTCATGATTGCAGTTATAATTATGAATTCTGCAAGATTCATTATAAACTCATATGTTCAGTAGCTCAGAACTTTCAGAAATATGCTCTAAGAGAACCAGATACACATCTAGTTATCATTCTGAAAAAGAAATATTTGGAGGGCCTTATGACTATTTTATTTTTCTTCATTTATGATAGCAAATGAAAAATAACCTTTTTATTTTCTTTTGCCAGGGATGGTCTTCAATTTCCTTTATCTTTTTCATTCTAAAACTCTTAACATGGCCTTCTTTATTATATTCAGATTTAGATTGGGTAAAACCAAATGAAAATACACATACTCTCTAGCCGAGGAGAAAACTGGCTTTGATTCTACTTTAGATGTTTAAATAAAGCATCGTTGGCAGATATATTTTTCTTCTATAGTTAGAAAAAGACATTGAGGTTAGGCTCTTGGCAGAGAAGATAACAAGATATTAATGAGCTTTGTTTAAATATGCAAACTTTAAAACGCTAATGGTCCATTCTTTCAAAATGTAGAACCTATGGAGGAGGGGAAAGTGGGACAGGAAAAGAGTAGGGCTGAGACTGTTGAAGGGAAAAGGAGAGAAGGAGGAATAAAAGGTGAAAACTGCCATGAGTGGAGGCACAGAAATACCACTGCCCTGTCCTTAATGGGAGCTCACCTTTTACCGCCAAGAAGCTGGTACTAAGTGAGTCAGAGTTCCAGCAGGAGCTGTTGACCCAAATGCTGGTGTGAAATTCTAAGAAGCAGAGTAAACTTATTGCCTTGCAGAGGAGTGTGTGGATTCATAATCTTCAGTGTCATACTTGCAAGAATGTCTACCTAATAAAAAATGTCCTAGTGACCAACTGTCCCAGTTTCCCTGGTGTGTAGGACTTCCTGGGTTATGAGGCTTTCAGCACTAAAACCCAGTTTCAGTCAACCACAGATAGTTGGTTAGTTTACACCCAATGTCTCCTTCTAAAACAGGAGCATGGTGAAAATGCAGGGCAGACAGCTTCAGCTGTGAAAGCAGCAGCAGCAGTAGCCACAGAAACTACTAGAAGGACCCCACTTAGCACATGGACCAAAGAGTGCTTGGACTTGGGCAGTTTGCAGTGAGCTTGGCTAAAGATGGGTGCAAAGGAGGTTTTTGTAAATTCTCCACTTCCTTTCAGTGTCCTACTATGCAACAGAAAATGAGGGTGGGAAACCAAATAAATGATCTACATGTGAGATTCGCTATCGCATATTTAAAACT
Source organism: Dolichotis patagonum (assembly GCA_004027295.1). Classification (NCBI taxonomy): domain Eukaryota; kingdom Metazoa; phylum Chordata; class Mammalia; order Rodentia; family Caviidae; genus Dolichotis; species Dolichotis patagonum. The sequence continues at coordinate 147,067 of PVJX010001677.1, forward strand.
GATGCATATCATTAAATGACTATGGATCTACATAAATTCAAGTTAGTGAAACTTATTGTACTCACAAAGCCGTGAGCAATTTGAGAGAAGAAATAGTAACTAGCATATCACCAGACCCCAGGGCCAGCTAGATAGTGGGCATCCAAAGAACTTCTTGCAGTTGGAAACAAGGTATGCTGTTTTTTACCTCTTCCCCTTACTCTCATAACATTGCACATTATTTCACTGTTCTCCCAGATATTAGAGCAAGAGCAAACACAAATGGCTAGAGCAGCACCACAGCATGGATTCCTGTGTGAAACCAATAACATCTCTTTGCTTAACATTATGTTTATAACTGATAGAAAAACCATGGAATCTTTGGTGAATGTTAAATAAGGAAAATGTCTTATGATGGTGGCCAAGGACCATTTGATGTCTAGTAGCAACATACCTTCTCACATGGGCTTCTGATTTCACACTTGCAGTTCACAATATTTTCTTCCTAGGATGCAAAATGAATAGGCTTGCCCTTATAAAAATTAATTCCTAGGAATTTAGCTGGCAGAATTTCTACATCCTTAAAAGAACTATAATCTTTATCTGTACTCTGCTAAAAAATACAGGACTAAGATCTGAAGAAACTACTTTCTTTTCCAGAATATAACATGAATAAAATGACCAGATACAGAACAATGACCTTTAATGGAAACATTTCTAAAGTGTTTGACAATTGGTTACCAATGAGGTTTAAGTTTTAAGAGTGACCATAAATGAATATTTGTTTTCTTTTAAAGCTGTAATAGACTTTAATGCATGCAAAGATATTCAAAGCTATTAGTAGGATGAATCTCAATAAGGCAAATTAGAATAAATTAAAATATTGCTCAACAATTTAATTAACCTTTCAGAATTGCAAGGGAAACCATGTGACGCTATCCTGTTTTTGTGTTTCCTTAACAAAACACTATACACCAGAAGTGGAATTCAAATTTTATCACCATAGCACTTTTCTAGGGTAAGCAAAAACATTATTGTCACTTAGTGGTAATATTTACTACTTAGAAATTTAAAAATTGGATAAACTCATTCACTAATAATCTGAAGTATTAGCCACTGACAAATCATATTTTTATTTTTGTGTATTATTTATTAATCTTGTAAAGAAAAAGAAAAAAATTACACACACATCTCATTATGCAAGTTTTAAGAAATTGCATATTTTGTTCTGCTATTAAATAAGAATGGTTTGGTACCCAGGTAAAGCAAAGCCAGGTCATCAGAAAGTAAATGTGTAGTTTCTTCTGTAAAAATATTTCCATGTAAGACCCATGCCACAGACTAATCTCTGTCTCTGGACCAGATGGAACATTAAATGGAATTCTACCCCTTAAGGATAACAAACCTTACATAATACATGTCATGACCAGATAGAACCAGCGTTCCCTAGTATTTCAAAAAACAAGGGAGTAGAAGAACTAAGCAAATTTTCAACTGGACCCTTTACAGGTTTGAGAACATTGCTATAATGCTTAATTTGTAGTGTAAAAATACTGTATTTTTCAAAGGCAAAATAAAGCACTTTTTCAAGTAACATTAACATGCATCACCTCTGAACCAGACATTGAAATATTTTATGCTGCTTGGAGCTGTTGTTCTCATGCTAGGAATTAGTAGAGCAAGGCACAGAAAAGCTATGAGGGGACACAGGGTGGTTAAATGGTAAAGCTGGTGAGCAACTTCAGGACTCCTGGCTGTAAGCCTCCTGCTCTTTCCATTGTACTATGCAGCACTTGGGTCACCAATCTCTTTACCCTTGACATTTGTTGAACTAAGGAATCTCCGAAGAACACTGGACTGAATGCAAAAAGAACTTTTTTTTTAGCATGCTCTGTGTTCATTCTCTCCTGAAAACATTACATATATGCTGTGCGCACATTCTGATAGAGGAGGCAAAAGAACAAAAAACAAACAAAAAACTCTACTTGTTCAGAAATGGAAAGTTTTCATTGCAGAAAAGCAACAAAAATTGTCTCCTCCTCTCTCATAATTCTCTAAACATTCTTCTACTCTGTTCCTACTTCTCTCACTTCTCTTAGCTTTTGGAATATAATTATACATTTCCCTGGAATCAAAGACTCTGAGATTTTGTTACCTAAAAATAAAAGAAGTCAAACACCATGTGGGACCTCAATGTTAACTAGATGGAAGAAATAATGATATCTAGTAAATCAGTACATCATCTATTTAATTTAACCTACATTGAAAAGCAAATAAAAATAGTTGCATTCATTATACAATTAAGGTATATAAACAGTTAAGCAGTCATGCTATACTGTCATTAATACTCTAATAATGGTACACACAAATTACTGAAAAGGATCAAAGTCTAGAAAAAATAATTTTAGCTAAAAGGGTCAAGAGATTCTTCAAACATAGATTAACTGAACTGCATGTTGGAGAATCAAAAAATTTTTACCAGAGAAGCAGATAAGGGAGGCATTTCCAGCAAAGGGAATACAGTGAATAAGGCATAGAGAAATATGAGAGTAAAAACAAAGTTAGAAAATGCTGAATTATTCCTCAAGTGTAGAAGGTACATGAATTAGGATAAGAAATAGTTATCTGAAGATCTGATATTTTCAAGGATTTGGATTTATCCTGTAGCCAAAAAATATCCAAAAATTAAAACATGCCGAACATAGATTTTACCTACCCATCCAGATTCCTGCATGGTTTTATAGCAATAGATACAAAAGATATAGATATAAATACAGATAGAGATAGAGATATGTAATCACTTTAGAGAAAAAATAACTCTGAGTCAGTGTGGAAGGTAAAGGTCTTTGTTGCCAGTTCTCTCTTTTTTCCAGAGCAACCCACTAACACCTCCTGAGCCATCTCTTCTCCATACTGGTTTTTGGCCGGTGTCAGGTAGTATGAATACATTTTCCCCGTGGTAATCAGAATCAGAGAGATAGCCATGATGGCCAGTTCTGCTCTTCCTCCTGGAGGTGTGCTGGCCTTCTGGAGAGGCTAAAAAGCTGATGTCTTCACATAAGGAACTAAATTCTTTGACATTATATAAAAGAGACTAACTTGGTGCAGTTATGACATGAGTTTAAAGTCTGATTCTATTACTTACTAGCTGTCTTGGCATGTTACTTAACTTTCTATAGCTGAACTCTCATTTGTAAAATGGGGATAATGATATTTATCTTGGAGAATTCTTGTGAAAATTAAATATAATAATACACAGAAACAATAGATTGTCAAATGATACATCTCTTACAGAGGCATAATTTTCTTTCCTTCACTTTATAAAACAGTCCTTTCCATCAGGGAAAGAATCAGGCAAGAGGGAAAACAAAGTGTAGCATATTATACACGCTAATTACAACTGGAGTAGAGCATATTTTCTTCACTTTCCTGAGATTTCCGGAAGATAAATCAATCTTTGCCTTCTCTTGATAATTAGTCATTCACTATTGAGAACAATAGTGCTGCTATCTAATAAGATGGAATAGTCAATTATTTAGTTGGAAGCTAGGAGATTTATACCTTAGTGAAGCTAACAGAGAGCTCATAATTTTCCATTTCCTCTGAGAATGTTTTTCATTTTCTTTGATTATAAAGCAGAAGCAGAACATTTTCAACATTAGATCATTTTACACATGTTGACTTGTTTAAATACTGCTAAACACTAAGGCTCTTTGGCAGAAATGGACATTTGTTTCTCTTGTTTCAATTAACAACTGGGAGATTTGCCTAAAGATTGTCAACTAACATTTCACTGCTATTCCTTTTAAATCAGATATTTAAATTTAAATTAAATCAGATATTATTTTAGCAAAGGTCATAGTTGAATACTTTATTCAACCACCTCACATTTAAAGATATATTTCATTAAATAAACATAAAATGCAAGACCACTGTGAAGACAAGGATTCTATGAGTGTCAGCTATGTGTGCTTGAGGCTGTGCAGTGTTTGCTATTTTCTTAATTGCCTTTTTGTTAGACTTGGTGTTTCCCAAGAGGTGGCAGCAGCCTTAGTATTACTGCAGATAGCAAGCTGATTAAAAAATGTTGATGTGAAACAAAATGACAGAACTTCTGGGACATTTAATATCTGCTTCTTTTCGGGAAATGTTATGTCATGTTAACCTTCCTTTGTGGGATGGACTGGAGTAAACCGTGATGAAAGAAACCAATGTAGAGGCTGTGACCCACAAAGAACCATGCCAAAGATAGTCTCAGTCAGTATTGGGAGTGCCAATTGGAAGTGCTCGAGTGCCTAGTCCTCAGGCTTCTTGTGGCCTTGCCAACAGTTGGCTCTGTGATTAGTATGATCTCTTAACTGGACATTTCCAGAAAGGTAAATAAAAAACAGATGAAGGTAGAAATAATAGTGTGCTCTCTCCTGCTTTCATTGTTTTGTTCAGATGAAACAAACACACACAAAAAACATAACTGGCTGGGGACTTAGCTCAGTGGTATATGCGCCTGCCTTGTAAGCGCACAGTCGTGAGTTTGATTCCCAGTAACAAACAAACAAACAACAACAAAAAAAAAAACCCAAAAAACACAACTGCACTTTCAAGTTATATGGCTTACATAATTTAAAAGTGGGATCTTGAGTTCCAGCCCACCAGCACTGACACGGGAAGAGTTTAACACGATCAATCCCAGCAGTTAAGTGACCACCCAGCTCCCTAAAATGCTGGACTAGGCCTGGGAGATTTCACGGGCCTGACTGGACCATGCCCAGAAACCTTCTTTCAATCTAAGGAGCCAAGACAATGGGAGGGAGTCAAGGCCCTGCGAGGTGAGTACCAAAGCTGCTGGCACTGGCCTGGGGAGAGTTTAAAATCATCACTCCCAGTGGTTAAGTGCCTAACCACTGCTCCCTAAAACACTGGACTTGGCTTCGGAGGTCTTGAGGGCCTGACTGCACCACACTCAGCCACCTTGATTCAGTCCCAGGAGCTGAGGGCGCAGGAGGTGATTTCCAACATGCCTAGGGGAAGCTTTGGAACATCACGCAAAACATGGAAATATAGTAAAACGACAAGACAAAAGACCAAAACGCAATCTCAAAACCTCCACCCCATCCCAAGAAAGCCTAGGACCCATGTACATAGAAGAAAATAGAAGTCATACACCTGAAATGCGTGAAATGATATCAACTGAAATAAAGAAGCAACTAGGGGAATCTATAAAGGAACTCAAATCAGAAATAATCTCCCAGGCATCTCTGCAGGACTCTTTAGGGCTCGTAGGCCCGCCCTCCATCCGCAAGGAACTGCCTGGAGATCGGCATCTGGGCCAGGTCTGTTTGGGCCTGTAGCCCCGCCCTTCACCCCCAGGAAGTCTCCCAGAAAGCAGCATCTCAGGCTGTCTCTTTGGGACCCGAAACTCTCGGACCCGTAGAGTGGCCTGGGCTGTTTGGATCAAAAGTCTGCGCAGACCTGCATCTCAGCATGAATCTTTGGGACTGGTAAGCACAACCTTCATCCGCAGGGAACTGCCTGGAGATCGGCATCTGGGCCGGGTCTGTTTGGGCCCAT